>JBBMHQ010098195.1:0-10119 GCA_037834295.1 Postelsia palmaeformis | reverse complement strand
GAAGGCTGCGCAATGCGCGGTAACGTATTTTTCAGAGAGCGGGTCGTGCGGGGCGTGCATTTGTTACCCTACATGAACAATAGGTGACCGCCTTATTTTTTTTCCCCCCGTCCTTTCGAACGGGTGGTCTCAGTTGCAACAACTACCCTCCAACGCCCTGAACCCTTGAGCAGGTATACGGACAGGGCGACGGCAACGTGAACGGTGGTAGCGGCGACGACGGGAATATTATCTACAGCGCCGTCATGTGCTCCAAGCTGGCCTTGCAAGTCGTCGCTTTTTGGAGGAGCCACCCGCTCGCGGCGGCAGCGGGAGTATCGTTGTGCGGAAGCGACGGAGAAGATATTGTGGTGGAGCGTCTGGACGATCGAACAAGGAGGTGAGAGACGGGCCGTGTGCCGTGCCCGTGCCGACTGCCTGCGAGTCGGCGGGGGGGTCCTCACCTACTTCGCTCCACCTCCAGTACCCTCGTTGTTTCCACATCATCTGTTTGCGACCGATGGTCTTTTTCAGCTGCTGAGGCATCCACGAGGTGGATGCATGCTATCCCTATTGCTGTCCTCGGACGTGGTCACACCAAAATATATATATATTTATTCGAAGCTGCCATCCGTCGCTCGCAAACGATCCTTAGTAGGATGCAGCTCACCCTTCACGCGACTCGCCAGACATCTCACGTTTCGCTTCGCGCTTGGTGCAAAGCAATGTCTGGCAGATCAATGAAAACCCGACGTGCTCTGTCCTGGCATTGTAGGGATGCGAGGGTCTATGGTCGTCCGACTACGGCCATGCATGACATGGAGCGTTTTTTTCCGAGACGAGACACTGCGGGACTGTTCTTGCTACCAACGCCACTTCTCCGACGCTTCAAATGGCGCAGACCGGCAATACTCGTGCGCCACTCAACCCTTATTTCTGCTTGTGGCTCGTTTGCTCGCCCCCTGTCTTCCCCATGCCGCTCGCCCGTCTCCGTTACAGCTTTCAAGATTGGAGGGAGCCTCTTCCCAAGGAGGTAAGAGTGGCGGACGGGGCGGTAGCCATTCGATTCTCTTCAGGGTGGAACGAAGTGCTCATAGGCGCTATTTTCTGGTACTCTGTCCAGGAGGCGGGTTGCCGCGATATATGGCAGGCCCGACCACGGTCTTTCTCGGTACGTACAGGTTTGCGAGCGGGGTGTTCTCCCCGGAGCCCACCGCCAAACCAAGAGCGTCGGGAGAAAATGAGTAAGAGAGCGGGCGGGTTAATCCCTATGGTACACCGCTACCGAGCGCTAGGAAAACAGAACGGCTGCGGATCTTGAGGCAGCAGTAAGGGCACGAACCCCCCCCCCTCCCTACCTTCCCCCCTGCCCTCCACTGTCCCGCCCCCGGCGCCAATTGTCGTACTGCATATAGTAGGAATCATGTTAGAGGTAGGCATATTCCGGCCCTGTTTGGTGAGGGTTTTCTGCTGCAAGTGTGAGAACGCACGGCAGTTACTCACGCGCATATGAGCTCGACACGAGTCGACGAGGGAATGAAGGGCTGATGTCTTCTTGCGATAAAAATGCAAGGCACGAACCGTAGCGGGGAGGGGGGAGGGGTGTACTCGATAGGAGATATGTACTCGATCTCATGCATGGCCGTAGTCGTATGACCATAGACCCTCGCATCCCTACAATGCCGGGACGGAGCATGCCGGGTTTTCACCGACCAGGCAGACATTGCTCGCACCAAGCGAAGCGCCGAGAGGTGTCTGTCGAGTCGCATGAAGGGCGAGCTTCATCCTGCGAAGAACCGCTGTAGAGGCGGATTTTCTTCCAAATGGATAATGGCAGCGTCAATGAATCGATTCAAGTTCTGGTGTGGCTACTTCCGGAGACAGCAATAGGAGTACTATGTAACTACCTTTTGGGTGCCTTACCATAAACACTACGTGATACGATCATTCCCTTGTGCGGAGCAAAGGTTGTTCACCTCGCACAAACGATCTAACTCGACAACCAGTTGTCTGTGACCGATCGCCAAGAAATATATTAAAAAAGCGGTACTCTGGTTGTCTAGCTCACGTAGTGAGCGGCATATTTTAGAGTGTCGTTGCCAACCGACGCCCCCACCTATACCTGGTTTATATTAGGGGGGGAGGGAGGTGCCTGCTATGTGGCCCCGGATCTGAGTTTCGACTATTTGATAGGATGGAGAGAAAAATAGAGGGCGAATATAAGAAATGGGATGAAAAAAGAAAAACGCGCCGACGATACACCTACTGGTCGACGTTGTCGTTGCTTGAGTCTCTCTCGGCGCCACCCGAGCGCAGGCTTGCCAGCGGCGCGACGCGTGGCTGATAATGTGCCGTTGCGAGTCTACCGTGCCTGCTGTGCGCAATAGGCCGGCGGCGTCTTTCGTCCGAATGCACCTGCTCCGGAGTGTGGCGTTTCGGGAAGGTGTGCCGCCGCTGTTGCTGTGTTCAGTCCTCGATTGCGTTTCCCTGGCGGCACGGAACGAAAGCGTAGGCGGCGGGCGGGCGGGAGCCAAGAAATACTTCACACATCGGACGGGCCACGACGTACGTAGATAATCTTAATCCTCACCTGCCTTTATGGGATCTGAATAGCACCTATCCAACTCAGGAAACACGTGCTAAATCATGCAGAGTACACGGTTGCCACCCGGCAACACGAGCTAGATCATACAGATCATGCAGATCATACATTTTGTTTCTGCCCTTGAAGATCTAGCTCATGAACTGTGGCAATGGATGGTCGGTCCGAGGTGTGAAATGGGTTTCAATGCGGGAGGCGTGATTGCAAGAAGCGGACGTGCGCGATATTCGCCTCAGCGAGCACTCGGAAGGGCTATCACTCGTATGCGGTAATTTTCGCAAGGGAGCGCTGCACCGTACGTCCGCGAAGCTCAGCGGCGCGTTGAACACTGGCACCCAGCGCCACTGATCGCTCGCCTGCGCTTTCTGACGTGGGGGTGCGCGGGTGCGTGGGTGGGCGGGTGCGGGCATCATATCGCTTTCTTTTGTCAGTGCCGTGGGACTACGTTACACGCGCGTGACGCCGACGGTGGCAGCCAAGGAGTAGCCGTATTTTGACTACAGGCTGCTGCTGCTGCAGTAGTAGGATCCCCTGGGATGTCTAAGGCGCGAAATGTACTTTGCAAACACAACAAACGGTACGGTTGTGGGTATCCGAGCCTAAAGCCCATGCCGCCTATAGTTATATGGGTTCCGCCAAGGCTGATCGTAGGTGGGCGATGCGCAGTTGCTGCAGCTGGACTTTGTACTAGCTTTTTTTAACGCCACTCTTGTTTTGGTGAGGGACGCCCAATAACACGGCACACGCAGTACCAGTGGCCTTTGTGATCGACTTGCCCGCCCCCTAGTCTTCTGACGGGATCCCTTTTCCCCTGCCTTGTGTGCTATCTGGTGTCTCGAAGGTTGGCAGTTGGGAGGACGCTATCGCTGGCGGGATGGTACTCAGCCGGCTGTATTTCTGGGGGCCGACGAGGTGAGACGGCTTCTACTTGCTTTCCCCTTCCGACGGGTTGTTATGTTTCCCGCTGCCTGAGTCGCGGGTATACCTGGATGCTGCCTTTCTCTTCCAGAAAACGCCCCAGTGTCACCGTTCATCAGTGCCGCCCTGTGTTACAAATTGATGAACAATTTCGGGGAGGAGAGAGCTTGGTCATCGTTTTTAGCAATGACAACGGCGGCCTCCCGGGGCGTATCGACTTCTCTGGGCCCGACTGAGATGCAGTGTTTCGGAGAGTCAAGAGCCATTCCCCAGTCGTGCGTAGGCGTGGGTGTTAAGGGCTCGTGCAGTGTGCACATGTGTGCGGTCTTGCGTGGCAATCGACACCGAGCCCTTAAGTGTGGTCGGGGGTCGTATGTCGGGTCTCGCGACTTAATGTAGTCGGCCGTCATATTACCCTCGCTGAGTTGAGCGCACCTTGACAACTCGCTGTCATTAATTTAACTTCACAAACAATGCCTGAACGCAACAACGGTAGTGAGAGACCTCCCACGCGGAGATATACATTTCAACGCTCCTTCGTTTTACTTTATCCAGAAAGCAAGGGTTTCACAAATATGCTCGAAAATATACTCTCGCTCTCTTGCGCCACCCGTAGGGCCGCCGTCGACGCTTTCAAGGTCGACCTGGGCGCCCACCTGAAGGACCACCCAATGGAGCTCACGAGAGGAGTGCCTGAGATGATCGAAGTCCTCCCACCGGGAACATCGAAAGCGGTTGGCCTCGAGGCCCTCTTGAAGGATCTGGGTGTTTCGCCAGAAGAGGTGAGAGCGGCGCCCCGGTAGGCGGATGGTGTAGAAGACGGTTGGGGACGGGGGCGGCGTCGTCGTTCCGTGCTCGGCAGGCGTTCCAAAGGCGTACTACGATAGAGATTCACCCCAATTTTTCCGAGATTCTTCATTGAGGGAGTTCCATACCTCACCCGAAAACTGACTTCAACAAAATTCCAATGGCATCCCGATGAATGACCCCATGGCCCGAGTATACCAAAACGTTATTTTTCGAAAACATATTGGCATTCCGACGAATATGGGCTATGGAAGGAACCCCGTCATCCAGAAAATATTTAAGCTGAAATGTGCCACTTCTATCGTAAAATGCATCTCCGAGCATTGGGAGATTGACGACCTCGCGCGCGTCGCCGGGGGTAAGATGAGAGTGCCCGGCGTGCCGCACAGGGAATCGATGTCGAGCTCAAGATTGTTTTCCTTGATGTATACGAGTGGCGCCCCTAGATAGCGGAGAAGTAGCCAGGACAGGGCTTCGCAGTAATTACCCCACGTCGATTTAGACGCTGCAATTGCGGTTCTCTGTCCCGATAAGTGGTCTGGAGGGTCGCACGAGGGGGGCATTAAGTGTGTTGAGCGGGTGACCTCTAGGGCGAGGTAGAAGAGACCACGTCGATTTAGACGCTGCAACTGCGGTTCTCTGTCCCGATGAGTGGTCTGGAGGGTCGCACGAGGGGGGCATTAAGTGTGTTGAACGGGTGACCTCTAGGGCGAGGTAGAAGAAACGATTTCCCGCTGAGCTAACGTACTTGCGCGCCTGGATGCTCGTCCCCGGACTTTATACAGAATGCGTAAAACAAACAGGGGTACTGAAGAGCGCTAGAGGTTAAGTTAGCGACATTTCGTGAAAATCGACGAGCAGTGGGAATGCTAAACCCCATGCGCGAGAAAAATGAAGGCAGGTACCGGGTGGGGGGGGTAAGGGCCGACCTTTGCTCCCATGACGTGTCCAGTAAAGTAGATGGTAAAAAGAGGGAAATATAACAAGATGGACCGCTGCCACCTCCATGCGCGCCCGTGCTAGTGGATCCTCTGCCAACCATTGGACATCGATTTTCACCAACGCGGGATATGGAAAAACAACGGCAACCACCCCGTCCCCTGCCCTCCAAATCCACGAACGCTACCTTGAACAGGTTGTCGCTCTGGGAGATATGGAGAACGATATCGAGATGCTTCGCTCTGTGGGTCACGGCGTGGCCATGGGACAGGCCTCGCTAGAGGTTCGACGAGCTGCCCAATACACCGCCCCGACTAACGAACTCCACGGGGTAGCAGTCGCTCTAGAGACGTTTTGCGACACGTAACCTTGTCAGCAACCTGCGAGGGTCCCGCGGTTGGGGTGCGCCCCCGTTGGGCCCGGTATGTGCGGGCCTTTTCGACCTCGCGTAAAATGTAACACAAAGTACGTGCAAACATTTCTCGGCATTGGGTGCGCAGAGGTCCTCTGACGGCCCCAGGAGAGCATGCGGTGCGGTGGATTCAATGAAAACGATCGGCGCAGAAGTGGAGATCCTAAGGGCAAATAGCGGTATGGTCGCTACAAAGAGGCAATCCTCGGAAGTGGTGTGCTCGCACCATTTCCATTATCCCAACCCCATCTGGCGGCATTGAAATGCGCCCACACGTCGTTGGCAAGCAGCGACGACTGCGCGGAAAGAGGCGGTATTGCAAACAGGAATAGGCATACTCCGGGCAGAATTACACGCCAGGCTTTTCTCACCACTCGAACTTGCTTCCCCACCGCTAAGGACTCCGCACCGCTCAACGCCAATAGCTTGAATGCGCGGGTTTTCGGCCATCCCCCCAAATACTCCGTAATGCATAACTTGTAAACTCAGGTCACACCGGCGCCTCGGCGCTCTGATATCGCCACGCTGCACAACCCGAGGGCACGAGAAGGGCGCGCGGTGTATGGTGTCCGTGGTGGAGGCCGCGCCCTGGGCCCTGCTCCCGCTGCAAAGCTGGCCCAACCCCGATTCTAAGCTCAGCAGCTTGTCTCCTGAATGGGCACAGCACTGCTGGTCAAATTGAACGCCACTTCCTCTCTAACGAACCGTTAAACCTCTCGGCGTTTGGTTCTGTCGACATGAAGGCGCTCATGTTTCGAACCCTTCTCGTCTTTCGAAAACCATGAATGAGGAGAGGCCTCTGGCGAAATAAAGCCCCTTATCGTGTACAGGTATAGTCGTAATCGCCCCTCGACATGAACGCATACTGGTTCCGGAAGAACCGCATGGAGACACGCCACGAAATGCTGCGTTCGGACCACCAGGGATGCCTCACACCGCAATCGCACGCCGCAGCGCCGTATCACCGTCAGAGGGGTATGGAAAACCGTACACGACGTTTCCACGGGACAACCAACGGCAGCAGAACCCCAAATTCTCAATGTGGAAAACTGAGTCTCTGTTCTGGTATATGCCACCGTGTCTGCCTCTCTGTCCGTTTGTCCGCATGCCTTATATTTTCGAATTTGTGCTAATACGTTCCAATGATCGATGCATCGATCTTTAAGGTCGTTACAGATGATATTCGTACGATGTATTCGACTCTTACGGACCTTATATATTGAAACATACCATACCACCAGGCAATACTTAGCCAAATAATACATCCACCACATCGTCCCATCATACTACACCACCACCAACATACTATATCCCATATCGTGTTTTTTCCATAGTGTAAATCATTCCGTATCATCATACGATCCCAATATACGACAACACGTACCGCCGTGCCACACCGCAGATCATGCCACACCGTACCGTACCGCCTACCACTCCATACCCATACTATACCAACACCACCCGAGGGGCTCAACTGTACGAGGACTGAACGAGTGTAGATACTATTATCCTGATGTACCTATAAATACCATAACAAGCACCAGGTAAGTGCACAAGATCATGCCTTCAGGGTGAGAAAGCAGGAGCGAGTATATATACCATACTGCTGTACCAGCACCACAGGTACACAAGAGCAAGCGAGCGCGGAACGAGCGGTGGCAGAGCGTCAAGTGCACACGATAATATGCTTTCAGGGAAACAGAGCAGGGGCGAGTATAGATACCATGCTGCTGTTTCAACACGACGCGACAAATGCACAAGAGTATGCATGCGAGCGCGCGACGAGCGATGGCAGAGCGTGAGCTCTCTGACCGCATACTGCTCTACCAACACTGCAAGTACACAAGAGCACCCCCCCACGGCGACAGACCAGGAGGAGCAAGCGCGCGACGAGCGATGGAAGAGCGTCGCCAGCTCTCTGACCGCAGAGCCATTGGAGTACACAAGAAGAGTATGCCCCGCGAAAGACACTCGAGCACGAAGTACCAACTTCAAGACAAGAAATAAAGAACCTCATGTCTGTATTCGTATCGCAATACTCTTTTTGGTACAGACATCTTATTATGTCTGTTCGTCTATCGATTACTTTGTAATTTCGCTTTCATTTTGCGATCCTCGGTGCAGTGCGGACATCTTCTTCTGTCTATTCGTATGTCGATTACTTTGTGACTGCCGTATATTTCGGTACTCTAATATGGTTTTCACCGCAGTAATTATTTCAAATAAAACGGTCTAACAACTTCCTACGTATTATCAGTTTGTAAAGCTGAGTCTCTGTTCTGGTAGTAGCAAATGTGTCTGTTTATCTGTCTGTCTGTCTACCTATCTGTCTATCCGTCTGCCCGCATGTCTTAGATTTTTGAGCACATTCCAATGGTCGATATATAATGTCGTTACTCATGATATTTGAACGACGTATTCGACTCTTACGGGCCTTATATACTGAAACAAATAATACCACTAGGTAATATTTAGTCATCACATAATATATCCACCACACCGTACCCTCATACCATACCACCAGTGTATCATATCATGCTCGTTTGGATCGTTCCAGCAGCGACGGACACAAGTTGTAGAGGGTTGCGTATATTTTCGCAGGCATTGTAATAAATTTTGCCGTGTGTTCACGAAGAGAGTTCCAGTACTCCGTTTTCCGCTCCAAGCTACGAGCTAGGCTCCTCTCTCTCTTTTCCTCTGCTTTCTTATACAACGGCTGGCTATGAAAAACTTCATCCGACCACGTGGTGGTCAGGGCAGCCAGGCTTGGACTCTACGAACATATCTCATACCATCATACCATATACCACCACCACACCATATCACATACCGTGTTTTCTCCATGTAGTATACCGAACCGCACCACCATACCATACCACCATACCATATCACTTACCATCGTACCATACCATATTACATACCATCATACTATACCATCAATCAACAGAACTTATAACATACCGTATTTTTTTCATGTAGTATATCAAACCGTACATTCATACCATACCAACATACGACATCACACACCGTGCCACACCTCGCATCATGATACACCGTACCACACACCCATACTGTACCAACACCACCCGGGGGGCTCAACTATACGAGGGCTGATCGAGTAAATATTCCATCATACTGCTGTTACAACAAACAGCACAAGTACACAAACGCATGCCTTCAGAGCGACAGAGCAGTAGCGAGTACAAATATCATACTGCTGTCCCGACACCACAAGTACACAGAGAGCATGCGAGTATAGATATCGTACAGCTGCACCAACAGGAGCAAGCGTGCGACGAGTGATGGCAGATCGTCGTCGGCTCTCTGACAGCAGAGCCATAAGAGGGCACAAGAAGAGACGAATATACAGAACATCATGACAAGAGATTACTGTACTGTATCGCGAAATATAATAAGAGATCCCCAACAAGCAGTTCCTCGACAACATCATTTCCGGTGTATTCTCAACAGCGGGATTATGAAGTGTACCGACAAATAGGACGGTCACTAACTAATGGCCAGACGGATTGGCAGAAGAAGATGCCTGCACCACACAGAGGATCGCAAAGAACACGGTACTCGTGGCCCCAAGAACAAACTCGCCCGAGAAGAATAGGGCAATATCATCTGGATTTTGGAGCCGATGATAGGCAGCTCCAGTGTTACACTTCAATGGTACTTGATCGATGCCGGTGTTGGATCTTCATGAAATTCTCATATTTTGCAATTATGGATTTTTGACTCGTGTGTCGGCGCCGACTACTTTGAGACTCGACGACTTATCTCCCCGAATGTATCGACCCGATTTTTTTTCTTTTTTTTCGAGGACTGCACGATGACCGCGGTCATTTATTGTGTGTGATCAAATAAACTCTTTGAAAACAAAAACGTCCCAAAATCACAAAAAACTGCTAATATCGGCGTATTCTTCGTCAAACGTTTAGTTCTCCCGTCCACAAATATCTTGTTGAAGGTGAAAGCGAATTCAAATATAATTGACAGACGAATACAAAGAAGATGCCTGTATTACACAGAGGATCGCAACATATAAACGATGCATTTTCAACACCGGCGTAAGAGTGCCCACAGAATACGACGGTCAAAAAGTAGTGCACAGATTTCGTTTTGAAGTTGATACTTCGTGCTCAAGTGCCTTGCGCGGGGCATGCTCTTCTTGTGTCCTCGTATGGCTATGCGGTAAGAGAGCTGACGACGCTCTACCATCGCTCGTCACGCGCTTGCTCCTGTTGGTGCCGCAGTGGTTGTTGTCGTTGTCTTCACAATAAATCGTCTTTTCTACCCAACTTCATCAGTACACCCTGTGTCCGTCCTGATTTCTTATCCTAGAGAGATACTGATTCTGTGGTCACAGACTGTGAGACAGCGGAAACCTACGAAAAAAATCGAAAATTCAAGTGTCAAGCAAGTGAAATGCCAGCGTACCGGGTACGATAACACAACA
>JBBMHQ010098194.1:0-22631 GCA_037834295.1 Postelsia palmaeformis | reverse complement strand
TTCACGAAGAACCCCCACGTGACGTCGGTAGTCTGACGCGCCTGCAGGCAAATGCATGTGGGGCAAGTACACTTGACTAGCTTGAAGTTACAAATCTACGTCATACTCGCTTAAGAATCGAACTGACCTTGTGGTCAGATTTCAATACACACTCTACTTCGATGAGCCACATTGAGTCCACATCACAACAAATACCCACATATCTTGGCATGGAGGAGCATTATTTGCCAGTTTCTTAATATATTAACCATAATGTCCTGGCTTTCGCCCGACAAACGCGCGCGATGTAGGCAGCAGTCATATACAAATGTGTGTATATCGACTTTGACAGCGTCAACGGGACATGTTTCCAAGGTATAGACGGTACAATCAGTGACAAACAAGAACGGGCATTGCAACTGAAACTTATGACAGATAGACACGCGCCTTAAATGACACTTCTGGCGTGCATTGCTACTACACAGAGATAGCACGGCCGCTACACATACCAACAGACGGTGTTCATCAAAACTCACAACACTTGCCGCCATCAAAGACAGGAAAACACCGAGTATATAGATAACCGGTTCGATAGAAAACAGACCTTGGCTCCTGAGTATTTTGCTTTAATGCCACTCTCCGACTAGTGAGAAGCGAATTAATATTCTACTGATAAAGTCCGGCGCCGATTGCCTTACCCCCCTCCTTACCCATATTAGGGGTTGAAGGAGCGTAACCTACACAAAAAAAGTCTACGTGCATGATAAATGACCCCGGGAGTGTACTTTTACACGACAAAGTCAGCGTTACCGTCAACCCAACATTTATGTCGGCGGCAGTCTCCGACTTCGCTATTTCTCGCGCCTGATGATGTACTCTAGGTACCCTCCGTATTCGTCGACAAGGTCATTCCGAAACTTAACCTGGATATAAATATGTTGTGGCTTTACGTACACGTTGATTGTTTGCTGTTGCTTACCGTCGTCAATACTGCCTGGAAAAATCGTACATTGGTGCGGGTGAACAAGCGTACATGAACAGTCTTCAGATGAACGTAGCTGTATACGACTCGGCCGTCAACACGTGCACAACTGGTACGGTATTGTCTTTATATGGGATGAGCGGATTCCCAATCGTGGCGGACTTGGAGCAGAGGATCGCTGCCCGACGCGTGTACAGTCAACGGCTGCCAGCCCCATCACAGTACAGCAGCGCTTGTTGACCTGCTGAAGACGAGGCACGTAGTAACTGCACTTACGTAGAAGCTTCTCGACAGCAGCTTAGTAAACTAATCAATACGGCCGTATGTA
This sequence comes from Postelsia palmaeformis, assembly GCA_037834295.1. Taxonomy (NCBI): domain Eukaryota; class Phaeophyceae; order Laminariales; family Laminariaceae; genus Postelsia; species Postelsia palmaeformis. The sequence continues at coordinate 21,342 of JBBMHQ010098194.1, read as the reverse complement.
CAGCAGGTGTTCGTTGACAGAGTCATTCCGAAACCTTCCTGTGGCTTTACGTACACGTCGATTGTTTGCTGTTGCTCGCAGTCGTCGATTCAGCCTGAAAAAATTGTACATTGGTGCGGGTGAACAAGCGTACATCAACAGTCTTCAGATGAACGTAACTGTATACGACTCGGCCGTCAAGACGTGCACAACTGGTACGGTATAGTCTTCATATGGGATGAGCGGACTCCCAATCGTGGCGGATTTAAAGCAGAGGATCGCTGCCCGACGTGTGCAGTCAACGGCTGCCAGCCCCATCACAGTACAGCAGCACGTGTTGACCTGCTGAAGACGATGCACGTAGTAACTGCACTTACGTAGAAGCCTCTCGACAGCAGCTAAGTACACCAATCAGTACGGCAGTATGAACAGCAGGTGTTTCTTCGTCGACTTCGGTAGCCCCCTTTTATCTGGAACTCGAACGGAAGCAGATGGTTCCTGAAAACGACAGACGCAGCATCTCTCACACTAATATCTATCACGACAACACGGAGAGTGTTTTGAAGAGTTTTTAAAAAAACACACCCACGAACATTTTCGCAGCAGTGAATTGTTTGGCGCTGCCGTCGTCGAAGAAAACCCAATACTCACAAGCTGGTACTTGCGTAGGGAGTACAAAGACGTCGGGATAAGGAGATCAAACAGCAGCCTTTCGAAACTTACTTCAAACTAGCAGCCACACACTCCCCGCCCTCTCGCTCCATCGCTGTATCCTGGAGGGTCTAAATACTACGACGTGCGTTTTGATCGTTTTGAGTGATATTCGCGTGTGGACTCAAGCATCCGGCTCGTTTACCGCAAGCTGGTCGGGGTAATCGTTTTCAGGGTAAGTCAGAAACTATGTTGGATAAACATTGGTAGACGACACAACCGTTTCAAAAGTCCAAAACAACTGATTAGGATGAAACGCTCACCGTGTAGTATGTAGCTAAAGCGCGCATGGACGCACGCTCATTCGTCCGAAATAAAAAAAAACTTATTTGAACACCTTTACGGTATCACCGCGAAAGCATCCACGCAGGAACTTTGTACTTGCTGAAGTCGTCTCCTCCCTGCCTCTTTGTTGCCCCCCCGAACCTCGTGTCTGTCGTATTTGAAGTCCTCCCTGTCGTAGTGGTTTACATGCCCCTCGTCTATATGATGCCAGTGCACTTTGATGCACTATTTGTTGCGCACACTGACACAGCCAGGACTCTGATCACACGCAGCACGGGGTAGTTGAATGCATGGAAAATAGTGAGGGGGTCCCGGTCCTCCCAAGTATCCAGGAAACCGAAACTAAAATGAAACAAAAAGGTCGTTTTTCCGAACAGAAGATTGAGTTCCAACGAGGAAAAAACAACGAAGCCTAGCAAACACTAAATGTAAACTACGAAGGCGAGTCTAGTTGATAAAATGTGTAAGAGCAGTGTCCAGAATGCATCAACCACGACAGCACATATTTCCCGTCCAGATCGCTCAAAAACAACGGGGTACAGACACAACTCGCAAACATTCCGTGAATCCATTTATTCACATATATACGTTGAAGCGATTGTGTCGTGCGCGGGCTATAGATTATAGGCTCCCACGGACATCACCGCAGTACTTTGTGTATGTTGGTGACGAAGTGAAAATACCTCAGAGAAGTAACAGAGGTACAAATATAAAGTATATATTGCACGGCTGACCGATCGTTTTCGCAGCAGATCGGAAAACATTTCAATATGGACGGCGCCATCACTGCGTGCTTTGGCTCATTGATAGACAACTGGAACGTGTTCACCATCAACAACGATGGTCACCAAGACGTTTCCTCCGGTAAGATCCTCGGCTTGCTACCGCTCACTCTTCAAACCGCCCTGTGGGGTCGTGAACCACAAACCTCTGAGAAAGAGGCAAGCCAACGCCTCGCAGTTTGCCGCATCGGTTTGAAGTCCGAAGAAGCCGATAAAAAAACGAGTGGTTCGGGCTAAGTTGGTTTAATCACATCACGTGTCGATGGACAGGATGAAAGTGGGATCGAGGATACCATCTCGTCGTGCAACGCTGCTAAATCGAGTGCGGGAGGGAGACCCGTAGGAGACCCTTCTTCAACCCAAGCTAGTGCGGCAAAACCCGACGAGTTCAAAAGCTGCGAAAGTGCCCCGATGTCGAATGAGCAACCTTTGCGGGATGACCGGACGTACGCTCTAGTGGATACACTGAGTGCAAAGTCAATCACCGACGCCCTTTCTAACTTTAAGGCTGGTGGGGGATTGTTTGCCCTTGTGTTGGATATGGTCTAATCACCAAATTCAGAGCAGCTGAGGGAGTATTTGCGAGCACTGAGGGGATCACAACAATGGTTTCACTCCCGCAACACGCGAATCATCACTATGAATGACCCTCTTGTACGCCTGGAGGGCGACAACGGCGACGGGACCGGTCACAAGGAACTCATGTCGAAGATGATCGACGCCGCTCAAGATGAAATGAAGGCATGTTTAAGCAAACTGAGGTATATACGTACGCTTTGTTTCACGTCAGGTCGTTTCCGTGCTAAGAATGCGGATGGAGAAACAGTGCGAAGCAGCGATGTGTTTCATACAACAAGCATGTAACTCATCTTCCATGGGCTGAATATATGGTTGACGTCCAACACCGATAACGCATGATGTACTTTGTCGTACGTTTGTGAGACGTAATTCCCGGACCGCGACAAGTTTTGTTTCCTAGTGAACGACAATTCTGACAAACGGTTACCTGGTTTGTAGAAAAACAACAACTGTCTTCAGCGATAAGTATGCCATAACCAAGTTAAAGGTTCATCACTCTAGCCCAAAATGTTTATCATGTCACCACGCGTCAAAAGAAGCAAATCGTTTTGAAATGCCCGTGTTTGTGAACCAACGAGGCAACGTACAGGACTTCAACAAGCAAGAACAAGTTTCTGTAATACGTCTGGAGGCTAGCATGGACGGAGCGCTGACCGCTTAGAAGGATGCGTCGGTTGAAGATGGGAAGCCCCCGACGCACCGGCTGCTACCGTTGTTATCAGTGCACTTGCCTATTGAGGTGGTCTTGGTTTGCATGGGGTCACCTGATGTGGGTCTTGCCACACATCCACCGAAGCGTTGGACCTTGAAGCACATAATGCTTTTTTCAAATACCCCTGACACTCTTACGCACTACATTAGGAAACCCACAGTACAGCGGATTGCGACCCTTTACGGTTCCCGAAAAATGTGCTGCTTGGCTTGCGCAGTTTCGCTGGAACCCCCCCCCCGGTATTAGAAGCACACGAGCCACTGACCTTGATTCGTAACGTCTTCCCGTCAAAATAACAGGTGTCCCTGGTTCTAAGGGACGCGTCACACAACATCATACCTGTGATCTGGTTTCCACGTTTACTGATTGGACCGAGCATTTGCCGGATTGGAGACGATTTGCGGAGCGAATGCATATCGCACAAGAAAGATCGAGCGTGAGACAATTATGTCAGAGGTTTTGCGAGTATTTTGTCCCCCCATGTTCCAACTTATGCTGGACAAGCATTTAATTGTGAATGATAGGAGCGATACATCGGCGTAGTCGAGGTAAGTTGCATGTAATATAATAATTTACCTCCCTGATTTGCATTGTAACCCTTTGGAAGTATGCAATACCACGGAATCACATATCATTCAGACATGTACCAAGTATACCCCTGACAGTTCGTAAACGACCCTTCACTCGTTACCCTGACCCGAATAAGCAGGGAGCGTCTGAAGAAAACGCCACACACGATTCAGACATCAGCATCCGAGCGTGGCAACCCTGGAGGGTATTCCGGATCGAGCGGGAGCGGAGGCATCCGATGGAGTTGTGGTCATAGCCTCGGACCCGTTTCGTGCCGTGACCAAGGCGTGTAGAAGCGTTGGAATATCTTGTGTTGCGTACTTGGGGCGCAAACCCACCGACCGCATGAAGCGAAAACTTGAATGAATGTAGAAGTAATGATGAGAGTAGGTTCGGGATTTCCAGGTTGATATGCCGCCTTCATCACTAGAACTGCTCATGAGTCTCAGCAACGGCGGAGTTACACGGGAAGCTCCTCGGGGCCCGTCAAGAGTGAGGTGCCCCTTCGTATATAATATGCTGGGCTCTCGTTGCAGCAATAGGCAATATAGTATTTCGTACAGCAGAGGGAGCGGACGGACCGGTTGTTCCGGTGTTGGGGAAAAAGAGAGGGGTCAGATGGTTGGTGGAGGAAATAGACACGGTAACTAGGGTCGGTCTAGGGTGGAGTATACCAACCGAAATATTACGCAGCGTTCTCATTGCAGCAGCCCTAAGATCAAATTTTGTCCAGGAAGGGGAGCGGAATGGTTGGTTCTTCCTGTATCCGGGAGCACAACGAATGTATGAGTTTTTGGTGAAAGAACTGCACACGGATAGCTCCTAGCTGTCCTACGAGGGTGGTTATTTCCAACCTTTACATCATACTGGGCTATTGTTGCAGAAATCCGGGATATGAGCAATGTTCCGATCGGGGACTGAGTTGGTTAGCTGTTTCTGTGTTTTCCGGAAATTAGGCGCAGGTAGCAATGAATGTCAACTCAACGATCGAGGTACTGGAGACCGACAGCTCGTAGACGTCGAGCGATGGTGGGCAATTTTCACTTTGATATTATACTGGGTTTTTTTTTCAGTAATCTGTAAATATTGGATATTGGTGAGTGTACGTGGAGCGGGTGGGTTGGTTGTTCGCGTGGTCGGGAGGACGAGAAAGGGGCATATTAGTCACCGAAAGAGTAGACACGGGCAGCTCATAGGCATATCGAGCGAGAGTGACGTATCCCTGAAAGGTGTGAGGGGATCCCCTAAGGCGAAAGAGATTCCCTCTCTAGGGGAGGATCACACCTGTCCAAACTAGATTGCCGTTCTTTGTTGATAGCGAGGAGATCCCTTTTGTATTGGGGGATTCTCAACAGGTTCTGATACATCCCCTCGCGCCTTGAGTTGGTTTCACGGCTTGGTTTTGCAGCCTATTAGTTGTTTGGTTTTTCAATATCAAATTGTGATATTATGATATCACTCAGATGAGGTTAGGACACCCCATTTGCTTCGGGTGATCTCTGCATATTAGGGGACTCCTAGGTTCTGGGAACATTGCCTCACGTCTTGACTTAATACCACTTCAACAAGATGGTTTGACAGCTTGATCTTGCAGCCTATTATTTGTGTGGATTTTTTTAATATCAAATTGTGATATTAAAATATCACTCAGTGATCCCTTTTGCCTTCGGGAATCCCTAGGTTCTGGGGACATTACCTCGCGTCTTGAGGTAATACCACTTCAACAACATGATTTGACGGCTAGATTTTGCAGCCCATTATTTGTTTGGGTTTCCAATATCAAATTGCAATATTACAATATCACTAGGTGGTCGTTAGGGGATCCTTTTGCCTTGGGAGATCTCTTTTGCATACAAAACACACGTTGTGAGGATCTCCTAAGCCTGTAAAGGATCCCCTGAAGAATGAAGGGTCCTAAGACACGGTGGGATCCCCTGAGATACGAGGGGACCCCCTAAGGTACGAGGGGTTTCCTCAAGATACGAGGGGATTTCCTAAGATTCGGTGGTATCCCCTCAGATACTAGGGGATCCCCTAAGAATTATAGGGATCCCCGAAGATGCGGTGGGGTCCCCTAAGATGCGAGGGGATCCCCTAAGATACATGGGTATCCCCTGAGATACGAGGAGATTCCCTAAGTTTGAAGGGGATCCCCTGAGGCAAACAGACTCCCTAACTGGCTGGATCCTCTAACTCGCAACAGTCCGCCCCGTCTTTCATCGTTTTGCCCTATTGGAAGATCAACATGTATACGCTACGGTTCGGCAGTCTGAGGATGCGCGATATGAGAGTGCGCGTAAACTCGTCTTCCCGCAATGTTTCTTGACACTGTCATTCTCTTCAGCCGGTCCCTCGTGGTCCTTAGTTCCTGCTGCATCCGCTTCACTTTTTTTCCAATCTTGTTACTGTTATCCTCCGGCGGATTGGTAAAAAAGAACGTTAAGCTCACCACACTTCCACGTTCGCGATTTCGTGTCGTGTGTCGATTTGACCCTTACACCCCGTCGCAACACCAGACAAAGCTGTTGTTGCCCCATGGGCTTTATGCACGTTCACCCGACCTGACCCCCGAGAGGAGCAGGTGCGGTGGAGATAGCCACCCGGAAGAGCCATCTCTCCTGGGTAGTGCGGGACTCGCGCGAGCTCACCCACTAACAAAAACCTAGGCTATAAGGCCTTCCCGCCAGACTTGGTCCAGCTACGATGTCTAAGTGGCTGCGTAGTAGTGAAGGTTCTTGTTCGACTTACACTTCCGCTCTCGTTTGCTCTGATTTCGATAAAGCCGTGTTTAGCGTCACCAAGCGACTCCTGACCGGGTTCCTACCCTCAACTTGTCCCACCAGCCTGTTGCTGTGCCTAAATTTCGCTCGTACGCCACCGCTATCTTTGACACATGATTTGATCTCATGGAGTCGTGTGCGTATCTTTTTTCACACCGACATGAAGTAGCCCGATCTGTGGAACACACATAGCGCTAGGTGTTTCATGGCTCAAATGGCTCTTTTTGTCTCATTTGAGCAAGTTCTTTCGTTGAGCGGAAATTTATGATGTGCAATCATCTATCCACGCCACGACGAGCGCCCCTATTCTCCCGCAGGTGCTGTGCTACTGCCTTGGACGAAGTGTGGTACATCACCGGGGATGAACACAAATAGAAACAAAGCGTGGACCACATAGAATATTCCCCTTCCCAGCAGGAGCCAAAATATTGCATGGATGCTGTGTCTGATAGAACCCGCTTGAGTGATCGAGTGTCGCTTAAAAAGCCCCTTCCCATGATGTCCGTGCCACCGTTCCGACCGAATACATGCTAAAAGGAATGTGTCTGCACATTTTGTTGAGCCAACGCCCATCCCAAAACAATTTGGATTTTATTTTGTCTTACTCCAAGCGGTAGCACGTTGTGTGGTTTCGGGTGGCTCGATACGTCTACGAGGAATGCCCATTTGATAATGCAACCCTTCACTCAACGTTTCTTTGTGTCCTCCGAAATCCACAGTCTGTATTCCGCCTCTGAATGGATGTCGAATGCATACGGCGGTTTTGCTGCTCCGCTGTAGGCCTTTCCTAGGAACGTTCCGGTTGCGTTTTCGTCTATGAACTCGAGAACATCAACCCCTTACCCACTCCAACATTGTTGATCGTTTGGCTTCTGTGTGCTTCGCTAAAATCTCCTGCTCTGAAAACCCCACACACGGCTGCAGATGTCCTGGCACAAATGTTTGTACTCTACAAGGTGATGCGTTCCCCGAAGTCGGTTCGGGTTTCCCTTTGAGTAGCACTTCTAGGTTGAAGTCTGCGATTGGGTGGGCAGGTCTTGGGGGTGGGATTTTCTTGCCCTGCGTCCTCTGGGAATTATTCTCGTCGTCTGAGCAGTACGTTGGTTCGGCTGCGTTTCGGCTGGCTCTATCACTTGTAATATCCGCCGTCGATACCGTTACTTCCTTTTCTTTTCCGTCGATGTACAAACGGGCATCAAGTAAACGTACGCTGCGTTTGTGACGTCCTCGGCTGGTACATTTTGAGGTTCAATTTTTCGCATGTGTGTCTTGTTTCTGTGTGTACAACGAATATATTGAGACGTTCGGTCCCGCCTCGTAGCGAGCGCATGACCCCAACACTTCAACCGGTCTCCAAGTCCAGGCCCAGAACAAAGGACCGTTCCAGGGAATCCAGGAGCAGGTTAGACATCAAAGCTACCATGTGTGTAGGTATAAATCTGGCAATATTACTACAAATATTTCAGCTCTGGTATGGTAAATACGGATTGAGTGCAAAAAACTCTGCTAGTCCTTGGTTGTAAAAAAACGGTCCCTCATGTATTCGGGTATGTATGTGCAAGCTTCCTTCTTTCTTTAGTAGACGAAATCAAGTAGAACTTGTCCGATTTTTTAGTAATATCCAAAACAGACTCTCTTAACCGTAAGAATCGGGTAGAAGGTGTCTGACTTCTTACCATACTCAGGGCAAACTCCTTTCGGCGAATACATCGGGTAGAATGTGTCCGATTCCCGGTTGTAAGAGCAATTATGCGGTAAGCCCAGTTCGTGTGTCTTAGTAGCTTATGGTGCTGGTAGTGACTGTTCGTTTCGAAGCTGTTGAGAGAGTTCGTTCGGGTCTCTCCTTTGCTCCCTTTTCGGTATTCTCGCGGTAATATAAACGAGTGGACTTGATTCCATACTCTCCTAAACACTATTCAAAACTTGAGGTGACACATCCTCTCACGGACAGTCTGCTCCGATTTTTATCACTTGCCGCGATTCAACCGAGCTCTTTTAATTGAATGAACGCTTTCGTCTACAAGCCCCTGTTGTGATGTTGTATCCCGTCCAGGGACCCATGTGGTACAAAGTATTCCTCGTTTGAGGCGACACATCCTCTCACGGAGAGTCTGCTCCAATTTTCTAACCTGCCGCAATTGCAGCTATCTCTCTTGAAAGTTCGAACGCCTTCGTCCACGTGTCTCTGTTGAGACGTTGGCCCCCGTGTAGGGACCCATGTGGAACAAACTATCGCCGCTCTTGGCCTTGATGACTCCTCTCTTCGTGTTTCTACAGACAAACCAAACCACCGTCTCTCGTGCCTTCTGGGTGTTCTAAGGCTCTCTCTTCTGGTGTGTAATGCTACTCGCCCACATTTCATCGGTCATATACTCCTTCCCACTCCACCTCTCTCAAACGTCCTATAAGCGCATTATCCTACGGATTCGGGGAGTTTTCCCTCAAATACGCATTCCGATGGCAGTGGCGAAATGTGGTCAGGGGGCATGTTCTGTGCAAATGGTCAGCGGGCCAACCTGTACGAGAGCATACCCCGCATACGGGTTTGCCATCCCTACCCTGGCGTCCACCCCTACGGAAGATGCTGCGGCCGCGTTTGTATCCTGACCCCCTCCACGCATTTGCGTGGTTTGAATCGGGTGCAGAGATGGTAGTGTAGTGCCCCGAGGCCCATCTTCCGCCACCTGTTGCGTAGCTTCTGGCCGGGGCGGCCGGTAGCCTGGATTAGAACATGTGTCCCCCCAGACCCCTCCCGTGAAAGGATCTGGGGATATGCGAGAAACCCAAACAGTTTGGGGTCTGGATCTGCTTCGCCGTGTTAAGCGCCACAGGATTTTGTTCACTCCTCGTAGTTTCGGGTGAATGGCCTTCTTGCTCACAACGGCCTCCCCGACTATATGGGATCATAATTCGCCCGCAATAAACAAGGCTGCGCTTATCGTTTTTTTCATCGGTATTCTTTCTTCAGCCTCGTACTTTAGATCCTACGCCATTAGTAACTCCTTTCGCAGTGTCGGATGTTGTTCCAAGTCGACAAATCCCTATAGTTGGCGCTGTGACTCCAGCACCGTTGCCACCACCACTTATACGTCGATGTAGCGCGCCCGCGGGAAATCCAAAAGGGGCGTCGTGAAGGCCGCGAATGCCGCCTGGAAGTGTGATTCTTGTTCACATGTTTACAAACAAACGGTTTTTCACTCGGGGCTTTCACCACGTACGTGCGTAGGAATCGGTTAAATGTGCTCGTGCAGATTATGTTGTGTTCGAGTCGTGGTGTTGTGCCTAACGGTTGCGCGCCGTGTTCGTGTGTCTCAGTGCCACCATCCTTCCGTTCTGCTGTAGATGTGCGCATACGTGTTTGCCTTTTCGATATGGTGCGAGGTTTGGACTGTGCCCCTTGTGCCGTGTGTGCTTGCTCACTATGCGTACGTATGCGTGTGCCTAATCCTGTCTCTGACATGCACGTGCCGTTCTTTGCTGTCGTGAAAGTGCGTGAGCTCAATTTCGTGCCTGACTTGCGGGTATGTGTACTTCTCTGGTGCGTGCGTGCGTGCGCGTGCACGTTGTACCTGGTCTCAGTCCCTCGCGAGACTTCCCAGGTATGCGCTTGCCTCCTGTACGTGCGTGCGTTTACTTGTGTCTCGTGCCTTGGCTGAGTATATCGAGCGACGCTCGTGGGTTTGAGCTCACCCACCGTGTGTGCTTGTGTGTATGTGTGTGCTTACTCTATCGCGCATAACTCGTGGGTATGTGCTCCTCCACTGCGCCTTGTTGGGTGTACATTCATGCCTCGTGCTCGGGCGGAGTTTGTGAAAAACTTGAGGCTCTGTGCCTGCCCCTTAAATGTGCGTGTGTTTATGGGTGTGCCTCGTGCCGAGGTCGAGTCAGTTGTGCGGTACTCGTGGGTATGTGCTTTCCCACTGGTGTGCGTGCGTGTGCGTGCCTCGTGACTTGGCCGAGTCTTTTGTGCTAGACTTGTGGTTCTGTGCCTGCCCACTACGGTGCGTGCGTGTTTCCATGTGTGTAGCTAATTCCTAGGGTAAGCCTGTTGTGTTTGCCAAACGCATGCGTCTGTGCCTGCTCCTTGTGCGTGCGTGCTTGATCTTGCTTAACCTCTCATATCATGTACTTGGATTCACCGCGTCGGTCGAGTTACACTACAGGATAGGTGCAGCATTATGTAAAAAACCCGGCCTCATATACCTTGTGCTGCCTGGTTATAGGTGTTTACCCATAACCCTTCGAATATACTCGTACCATGGTTCTCATTATTTCCTGTGCGATGGTGTTCGCCGTGTACCTGTTACGATCTGAGTGCTCTCTCCCGCTGTATATCGGTTAGTCTGGTCGATTATCATTGCCGTTGTGGGCATTTCCGTGTTCGCTTTCATTGTTTCTTGTCAACTCATATCGCCATACTTGTTGTTTTTGTTCGCGGTTTCGTCACAATTAAAAATTTTCGTTTAGTTTTCTAAAAACATAATTATCAATGTTGTATTTTAATCTTTGAAATTTCAAAAATTAAATTTCGAGTCTTGAATTCCATATTCAAATTTCCATTTTCCAATTTCAATATTTAATCTCCATTTCGAATTGAAAGTTTTCAATTTCACTTTCCAGTTCTAAAAAAAAAAAGGGGTTTTCAGTTTAAATTGTCAAGTGTCAGTTTGAATATCATCATAATCTGTTTTTCGGCATCCATTCCTTTCATTGTTTTCCGAACGGGGGGACCAGTGAAATACCAGATAACTCCGTGCTCGGCGAATTTCATCACTGCTGGAGGCACCAAAGGGAATCGAATACTCACTCGTCTACCCTTCTGTACGGTAGCCGGGCCAATCTCCGGTGGCCATGTATTGCTTCTTCGGTATGTGCGTTCGAGTTTTGTCAAAAAAAGAGGTATCCTGTGCTTCGCGTGTGCGATCTTCCTCACTAACTCCAGTATACATGCCACTCTGTCGAGAACTAAGTTGGACCTGCGGGTACGCATCTCTACCAAACTCTATGCGCAATCAAAACTCGGTAACTCACCTTGTGACATGGGCTGGTCATCGCCAGGTTCCTTTCTTCCGCCCCGTTCGCCCTTTCCGTGGTCAGCGCCGTAATGCTTCCCATCTCCGAGATCGACGCGGCGATTCTCCTTCTGGTTCCCGCGCGCGTTTCTCGCCGTGCCTGCTCGCCTCTCCCAAAGACGGTCCCGTCATATCGAAATATCTTGCCCTTGGTGCGCGATACGAAATCGCGTATTTCATGAGCAGCCACGCCCTGTCCTGCGGGAGCCGTATACCGTTGTGGTGTTGGCACCGCCAGTTGTACTGGATGGTGGCTTCCATGACTGCATCCATTGCCCGCTTGGTTTCGTCGCCTGCGACACCCGCTGTACCTTGCGGTTCCATCGCCGTCAGGATATTGCTGTATATTCCTGAGGCACTCCTTCTCACATTCCCTGAATATCTTGCCGGTGCGAAAGGCCAAAAGCACGTTCAGTCCGCGCTCGGCCGCGGTCTTGTTCTCCCCTCTGTAATTATGATCGTGTCACACGACACGGGCAAGACCTCGTCCTTCTGGGCGATATATGCATGAACCAATTCGCCTGAATCCACAATCTCGATCGAAGTCTCCAAAAGGACAGCCATTGTTATGAATGTAGTGGGAATGCTCCCTGGACGTACCGAAGTATGCAAATGTTGATTTCGGGCGGCAAATAGAAATCAACTGTGGATAAGAGATAAAACCAAGACTCAGGGCTGCGTCAATTGAGGGGGTACCACTGAGAAGTCTCGGTTCTTCTTCTTGCTCCTTTCTTGACTCTAAGCTTCCTGAGTGATTTTATCAAAGCTGCTTGTTCGTCTACGATGAGGCGGTCTTCGATACGGGGATCGGGAATTGTTTTGGGACTATTTACGATTTCTTTCTTCGGAAGTCTAAGGTGTATCTCCTTTTTGTTTTGCAATGTGTACCTGCCGCACAGGGGAGTTCATCGATCAGCTAATTGAATCTACTTTGGAAGGTGATATCCATGTATGATACATACCAGCGTACGAGCGTACGCATGGGGGCATGGTGCTGGCAAGCCTTTCACTTTCCTTCGTGTGTGCTGGCAGCTTCGTCCGAAACTGTAGTTTCGTCGAGGGAACTGCGCGGAAGTTCACTGGATGGCGGGAGGGAACGTATCCCCAGTTTCAGAAAGTTATACATTGTGCCAGCTCAAAACACAGCAGCACACAAAAGTAAATAAGTTTCTTTGCCGAGAGTGAGACGTTCTTCTACGGCGGGTAGGGGACTTATGTCTAGACTGATGGATATGCCTGGACACAGAGACAGCTAGCCATGGACATGTCTCCTGACATCTTTGCCGCGCAGGCCCCAGGACGCCATGTCATTCATCAACGCCGGCCGCCGCTCGATGCTGGCCACTTTTGCGTCGGGTAGACCCGGATTGGCTACTTACTCCAGAAGATGTACCTGTCTATTCTTCCCACCTACCTAAAAGTGGCCAGACTATTCGGCCACAGCAACCAACCACCACCCCGGCGTTCATGCCTCTCGTTTCTCGTCCCGACAAAGACGGGCAAGAACATCTGCTTGATGTCCGGTATTAGGTTTAATGTAGACTACTTGATTCATTTTTCTTCGTCCGTGGCGCTGAACCGGACACACGCGCACCATCGCTCTCCATGTAGGTCGTTTACTCTTGTCGCTCGGATTAAATTCAGCACTTCTCTCTTTCTCTCCTTTACCGGAAACCGAGAGCAATCTAAAGCACCCTACAAATCACAGCAAGCAGAAACACTAGAAGAGTGTCAGTGATAGATCATTAACGAAGCGACTAAGACAAGAACTACGGTGCTATCGATACACAACGAGGGAGCATTGCCGTGCAGGATCTGTCTCTCCCTTTTTCTGGATTAAACCCTGGGGTTCTTTTGTAATACAAGGTGTGTCCCAAGCTATTTTCAGAACCAAAAATGTAGTTTTCGTAATTTGGCCCAGCCCCCGAGCCTGCAATCTCAGTGATCGAGTTCTTACGGGTGATTTCTGTGGCGTTGTAGTCATCACACATTTTTCTTAGTTTCGTCCAGTGCTTTGGGCAGCATACGCACCACCTGTAAAAAAGAAACGTTCGTACACTAGTGAAATCGGTTCCATTCGTATCGTACATGGTCGAGTAAATAATCCTGTGCAGACACGATACGGTCATCATCATGATGACCAGTTGACGCCTCCAAAAACAATGCGAAACATTTTTCCCGCAAGGTAGAGGTGCTGAAAAAACAAAGTAATATGTTGGACGATGATAGCGGGACTATGAATATTTGTTTGAACAAGTAAGGGGTATAAGCGATGAATCAATTCGTTGCGTATATCGTCAAATATTCTCAGCAGACTAACAACGAGATCAGCTCACATTCCACACTCACAGCGACAGATTTTGCGCATATACGAATGTTTATATCTCATAGGTAATGCGTATACTGACCATTAAAACTGGACGAAACCCGGATGCATGATGACTACAACGCGACAGCAAATACTAATACGAACTTGACTATTGAAAACTCCAGGCTCGAGGGCTGGGCGAAAATAGGAAAAAAAACACTTTTGGTACTAGAAATAGCGTGAGACACACCTTTTTTACTTAAAAATTGCAGCGTGTGGCAAGATTGTTTAGGAGGTACATGCTGGAGAGCAATACCCACTCGTTGTGTCTGGGTACAAACACCTCACTATTTGTCACAAAGTTGGTCGCGTCACCCATGACCTGCCACTTTTTTATTACTGCTCTGCTCTAGGGGCTGCTTTTTTGCTTCAGGCACGGGAGAAGGGGGAAGAAAGTGCTGTGCTAAATTAGGTCCGGGAGAGGAGAGACGATGGAGGGAGAGCGGTAGTTTCTGCGTATCTGGTTCAGCGCTACAAAAAAAGACAGAAAGCGAACCGAGTAGTCTAGATTGAGCCTGATCATGGACATAACGCAGATAGTTCTTGCCCGTCTCCGTCCGAACTAGAGGGATCAACCCCGAGATGGTCATTGATCGTTTTGGTAAAATAGTCTGGCAATGTTCGGGAAGGTGGGTAGCATAGTCGGGTACCTCTTCGTGGGTAAGGGGTAGGTCGCCAAATTCGGGTCTACCCGGTGCAGAGGTGGCCCAGCGTTGGGTGGCGGCCGGCGTTGATCATTGAGATGGCGTCCTGGAGCCTTCGCGGTCACGGATATGATGAGGAGGTACCCGATTTCGGCCACAAAGCCATCGGGTGTAGCGGCGTTCTACGATAAAGTTTCACGTTTTCAGGATTTTTTTCGCTCTTTACTTGGAGAGCTCCACACCTCACCAGAGGACAGACTTTAAAAAATCAAGTTGCATCCCGATGCCCGCTCCTATGGCCAGGGTTGGCGGAAACGCCTATTTTCGAAAAAAGACTAGCGTTCCGACGTTGCTGGGTTACGGAGCCCTGTTATTCGGAAAACAATTTAGCGGGACGAATGTGCTATCTCTTCTATCGTAGAACGCGCCCGCCTATACCCGAGTTTATCCAGTGCTATGATAATATATGTAAACTACGAATATCAGTATCAAGATTATTGAAAAGGCTTATCTCGGCTAGAAGGGCAAAACACGAAAAAACAACTTACAATTGAGTGTACAGGTCCCCTATTCATCCGAATCCGACAAGTTTTTCGACCCCTTTGTGCAGATTTTGCGGTTTGATTTCAACAGCTGGAGACGAAAATAACTGATTTTTTGCCTCTGTCTCGCTTCAAATAAAAAAAAAAGAAATACCTGGTGGTATGTTTGGAGGTATGTGCCCCTGGACAAGATACGTTAAACTCTGGTGATGCCCGTAAGTACGATAGACGACAGACTACACATCATCAGCCGTACCTACGTACGAAGTTCGGCAAAAACAATTACCGGCGAACGTTTTCATATACAGTGGAGGTCTCTCGAAAAGGCGGTCTGAGTGAAGCCGTATCCCGATCTGAGGCGGTCATGATCGCTTGGCACGACTGAAACCCGGAGTGCAAGGCGGAAACCGCCTTACTGCGGGATTCCCCCTCATTAGGGCGATCTACCGCTATCCTGAGGGCGGTCTAGGCCTCCACATCTGTACAGATACCTCCTCTCGCGCAGCAGGTCGTACCGCCACAGCAGGACACACCAGAACATGCTCGACGCCCCCACTCTGCGGGCCCAGGCCGAGGAGCGAATTATGGTGGCTGGCACTGCAAGTTTGGTTGAAGGACACCACCTCCATGTGCAGGACGCCGCGGATCTCAAGTCAGCATGGGACAGCGTAATAGAAAATACCACCACCAGGTGTAGCTTGTTCCAATGATAGTATTAGATTTGTATATCGGGGTGCAGAGTAAGATACTGTGCTGTATTGGTACACGAATGTGCGGTGCAGTACTACTGCATGTATGCTTTCAGTAGCGAAGAATGATATTCGCAATACTGCTGTGCACCTTTGATTTCCCCTGTTTTCGCCCTCTTTTCGCTGTCTGGTTCTGTCTGTTTGCGTGCATCGACTTCTCGTTGCTCGCTAATGTTACCCAACGCCCATCGTCTCAACTAGCCTACTGTGCTTCGCGTTTCATATCGACCCCTCTACCAACCAGGTGCTGGGTCAAAGTCAAACAAACTGCCGCTGGAGATTGAGACAACGCTCACGGCAGCCCACGGGGAAGGCGTGCCAGACGGTTCCAAGGACCCTGCGGTGGGGAGGCTGGAACAACGCTACACATCGTCAGCTCACGTGTGCGCCAGGCAAATAAGCAGGAGTCGCCAATCACTGACACGGAGCTGGTCGATTTGTTGGCGAACCTGAACAACATCCAGGGAGCGTGCGCCGATTAGGCGGCCATCGAAGCGATTCAGGTTCGGGCGACTATCGAGGACCAGGAGAACGTCGTCAAAGCTATGCGCTTCGATGCAGTGGACGAGATGACGGAGCAGTTAGATGGCACTGGCGTGGTGGGCGTGGAGTCCACGGATGACAAGAAGGAGAACGTCGACAATGAGATGACGAAGTGCTGGATACCGTGCCGCCGCTTTACGCTGATATTTTCCTCAAGCTTTGGCCTTATGGAGAGGGCAGCGGAAGAGGACGGCAATGACACGCCGTCTTCCAACTGCAGAAAGCTAAGACGGCGTTTATCGAAGCGCATGCATCCAACCCAGTGCGGCAGGTGGACATAGGTGTTTTCTTCCAGGCCCATGGAAGGGACGGGGGGTAGCGCAGCAGGGTTGTACTGCATAGTTCTGGGGTAGTGTTTCTGATATTGTTACAGTTAAGTGGAGCTGCTCTGTTCTGGATTGGTGCAGCTACAGCAGCAAGGTGTAGGCAGTAGGCGGTTGTAAGAGTAGACTCGGTACTGCACGAGAGTCAGATATTTTAATCACGTTGAAATATATATTCTGCCAGCTCTGCTGTGATAATATTATCATATTCTCAGCAGATCTTCAACATTTTCAGGTATGAACCTGTGCTCTCGTCACCCACGTTAGAGCGTATTTCCGTCCCATTTGGTTGTCACCCGCCGCACTCCTCCGTCGTGCAGCGCTCTGTTAGGCTACACGTTATTATATTGTAGGGTACAACACATGAAAACAAGGTGTTCCCCTCTTTGAGGCGGTAACCGCCTTACTGATACTATTCTACACCCTCAACAAGAAGACACTAACCTCCTTATTTACGAGTAAGGCGGCTGCCCGCAATATGGCGGTTATGGTGCTCAAGCACACCACCGTCTTACTGAGGAAGCCCCACTGTACACAAAACATCGCGTACCTAGCACGACACTGTTGTTGTGTGGAAAAAGATAAAGATCTGATGTTGCTTACAGGTGGAGAAAAGTCCGTTTCACGTCGAACGTGAGCACGTTTAGCTCGCACTGGTATCACCGACGGAGATATGTCATCCATGCGGAAGGTAGGGCGTGAAAGAGCTTTGCTACATCATGCCCGACTATATACCGTTCGTAATAATTTCTACCTGGAATCGAGCGATGATTCTAGAAAAACGGGATAGAGTATGTTTATTATCAATACTCGTTTATATGTATACTACATCCAGAATATGTTGACCTCATCATGCTACGGTACAAGGTAGACCCCCCGTGGACTATCGTCGGGGTGAAACTCCGTGAGGCCGGGGGTCGCACCGGCGCTAACGAGAAGAAAGCGGGACTACAAGCAGAGAGCAGCGTTTTGTTGAGACTACCGCCATGACGAGGCTAGAACGTTGCTGTGGGTGCTGCCCTAAACATACTGCAGTACATGCAAAAAACTCGAGGCTTAAAAATCTAACGTCCCTTAATATTGATGCTTACAGAAGGACAGGAGTCGGGGGAGGTGGACCGGCAGTCGAAAGACCAGGCGTCTCCAGCCTAGCGGTGACCAGTCCCGGCCGTCATTTATGAGTGTAAAGGTATTACTTACTAAGCTATAGGTGTAAAACACCCATCCATTATCAAAGTAATCTTCAAACTTTTCCCTGCATTTTTAAAGTTGCCTCGTTTTGTTTTATGTTATCTCCTTTAAATATCGTTTCCTCTAAATACATATACACGCCGCAGTACCGGTACGTATAACCTGTGTACCAGGCAGGCTGTATTGCTTTCGATAAAAATCTTTCAGTGTCAATAATGTTTTCTTGGGCTGCAGGCCCACGGTCTCAGGCTGAATCTTGTGGGAAGGCGGAAACAGAAAATATAACAGGATTCTCCGTCATCGTGTCCAAATCCCACGGTAGTGCCGTCGGTAGACATGAGCCATTCCCGATGACTGCCAAAACACAAAACATTTTTTTTCAACACACAGGGCCTTCTATCACCGCCGCCGATACCTCGCTCCACGGGGCACTAGATGACGTCAAAACGTCGAGACTGTACGTTCCATTTACCCTAAGAGTGCTCACTATCGGAGTCCAGGGTTGTTAGAAATATGTGGCCGAGGTTCTCGATCGAGACGTCGGTGCCTGACCCGTTTCTGACAACCTTATATTCAGAAAAAAGCAGACATCAGCTTACAACGAAAATTCAGAAATGAGTCAGCGCTCACCTTTCGAGCGGGGACTCCAGTCTCACAGCATCAACGACTCTCGAACTATGTAGCGAGCACTCCCAAACCAAAGGGGCACACAATCTAAATTGTCCGGCGTCATGCCGTGCCCCAGAAGGCGAGGAATCATCGCGAGCTATTAATAGTGGTAGGTGTTGTGTGCTGAGAGCGCAGTGTACTTCCAGCTGCGGCATATGAAAAATTGTATCTGATCGGGTGTGAGGGTTTCATAGCCATGATGTTATGTTTGTCGGTTTCGAATCCCAAACAAGTCAGCCATATGGAGCCGGCGAGGTTTACTTGGGTTCGCGCGGAGCTTGAAAATCGAGGGATCGAAGATATCAAGGTCAAAAACACTATCGGAGAGCGGTGCGGACATACCGTATCGTTCTGTACGTCATGTTCTTTTTCTGATTTTGAGAGTGCGATACCGACTTCTACAATATCGACATGTATAGAACGGGAGGTCTTAGAAATGCTCGTGATACGTGTTCAATCGCACAGGTTGTCCCGAGTTGATCACTTCTAGAGTGCTGCTTTGCTGCAAACTTGAATGTTCGGGAAATCCAAGCTGGTTTTTACAAAATACGTGTCGTTATTAGAAACGACACTTTGTTGTATATCCTTCGAATTGTCATGTTCATTTGTTTTTTTGCGACGTCGGGAGGTGGTGTCCACTGGCGTGGTACGCGCCGCCCGCTGACTCTCGTTGCTTTGAGTGCCGCCAGTACCCGGGAGTTCCCTCTCCCAGCCGACTGGCCGGGGTCCAAACTAACGCGGCCTCGAACGACCGAGACCCTTGATGGTAGTGAACCATTGACATACTCCAAATCCGAGGTAGCGTCATAACTGCGGTGATCGACCTCAAACACCCCCCTGGCCTGGCTACGTCTGCCCTGTCTTTCCCGTCCCTGCTTGTCCAGGAGAGACGATACCCGAGTCATCTCAGTTATCGCGGGTGTACGTCGCGGAAGTCTCTGAAAACTTCCATCTACCTTCTCTCTGGATCACCCTCTGCGAAACTTCTTCCCCGCCGCTAGCGCAGTGGTTGCCATGAAACGCGATGAGTGGAGGCCGACTTTGCCGGGATCGTCTCTTGCTTCCGCTACAACTTTGCGAAGTGCCCCGAGGGCCTTCCTGTACCCCCACACGCTGACCTCACTAGCCCACCGATACGAAGACAAGGGGGTGCTTTCTGGCAACGTCAGATATCCCGACAACATCTCTACCGTGGGAGCGACGGCACCGCCGCCTGTTTCTATCCCGAAACGCGCCCCGAGGACGTCGTCACGTGTGCGAGCGATAACGGATCCTTGCTGAGACTGGTCGCATTCATGGCCTCGAAAATCAAACTTGGTGCTGGTAGCGTGATGCCACTGCAGCGAGTTCAGCCGCTGCCCCTCCCTCAAGTAACGGCATGTCCCCCCTCGTCAAGCAGTGCACGTAGTGTACTTCTGCGCACGAGGAGGCAAAATTTTCGTCAGGCCTCGCCATGAACAAATAGCCCAATGAAAGCGAGAGACCAAATTTTTAGACCACCTGGGCCCTACAACTAGGCCAGGCCCTATCCTGCCAACACGGTTTCCCACAAAAAAGAGCGACGAAAAACGTTCGTAGTACCGGCGGCAGCGTGCGACAATTTTACCCCATTTAGAGCGCGTTTAACAGGCGGAGTCCACGCCGTCGATGCGTAACACGGCTGATAGTTTGCCGGCAGTAGTTCTACCTTGATTTTCCCCCGACGCGCACCACGCTACGAACTAATATCGCGCCTGAATCGTTTCCGTACTGGAGGCTGACGAGTCGAACTACGGAGCCTCTCTTATCAACCCCCGAGAAGCGTCCAAGGCCGAAAACCTGACGTATTATCCCGGTCGAGCGGAGGCCCAACCGACTGGCGGATGAGCTGGCCACCAGCACTTTTAAGCAAAGCACGACGCCCGCTGGCCTCAAGCCCTGTCGGCGCCAAACAAAATCGGGCCTGGACGCGCGGATGTTACCGTCGATCGTTCCCGGGTTCCATCGTGATATATCATTGCCAATGATGTCTCTAACGCCTGTGATGTGTATCCTGTCGAACCACAATCCGCTTCTTGCCTACAGGCACCCTTTAAGGCGTATGAGTGCTCCTGATCAGAATTTTTCACCCTCCCTAAACAAGGAGACCCAGTGTACAGCAGATGCATTGTTTCCCCGCATCAGGACGGTGTGTCACGCGTAGCTAGACAGTATGTTCGACTCGAAAACGAATGTCCACGATTTCACGCCCATGCCCAGCAACGCGAGCGCATTGCTCGACAAATCGTTCCAACCACTAGTCTTCTCGCGCGGGCTAGCGCGAACATCTGGGTTGAAATCGACGACCCACTAGACCTCGGAAACGTGCCCAATGAAATAATTCCCCATGGTGTCGCCAAAAGGTCTGACCCCGGTGTGAACGCCAGCGGCTGCAGGTAACTACGGCATAGGGGGGTGGAGAGGCGGATGCTTGGCCCTTTGTCTACCAATAGACGCGAGAGGGATAGGTCGGCGTACAACTCAGAACCCAATCGAATCCGTTAGGACGACGCCGCGCGCGCGGGCAGCAGATGATACGTCTCCCTCCACGCCCGCACAGGGGCCAAGCATACTTGGTGAAACATGCCTCGTACAAAGTGTATTCCTGGTCGCACGACTTCGCACAGGTGCAGTAATCGACCGATGATAGAGCGCAGCTGCTCGCCCTTGGACGCAAACGCGCAATCCGAAGGCCACTCGCTCAGCGTGTAGCGGGTTTGCTCTAGCTTGGCTGCCGAAACGGATATAGTCACTACCACGGGATTCATTTCCCACCCGAGCACGCACAACACGGTGTCTCACGGTGATATCCTCCGAGACGACAA
>JBBMHQ010098193.1:10762-37841 GCA_037834295.1 Postelsia palmaeformis | reverse complement strand
GTCCTGTGCTGCTGTGACGTACAGATTATTCAACCAAACGCGGTCCTTGTCACGACGCACTGCGAAATCATGCTGAGGGCACTTCAAAATCGCCGCGTGATGAACCGGTCGCTGCGCTTTGCCGTTCCATCTTTGCGATGTATCCAGGTAGCTGACGAAAGGACTGAACAATACTCCACAACATGGGGTTCGCGAGGTTACTAGGACCACTTATTTTGTTCGTGGCCACCGCCGATGGTGAGTACCGCCGTTCTGGTGTAGGGTGAATGACCGTCTACCGTGTCGTATATTCACGTCGTTGTGTGCGCTTTCGAGCGACAAGGGCGGCGAAGGCGATTAGCCACGCGTAATTTGATGCGTTCTGTTGACGGGCTATTCTCCTTGCCCTAGTCCGGAGGTAGGTTATCTTGACGTGAGCCTGCTGCGAAAAGCACTTCAGTTCCCGTCCATATTGGTAGTCAGTATACCGCACGTTTCCCACTCGTGAGCGAAAACCGTGAGAAGGCCTTAGGTTGCCAAGACCCGGAACCCATGCACGTGCAATAAATCCGTTGGGGGTTCGAACTGTTGCAGAATACGTATTACATACTTTGTTTTGACACCATTGTCCTCATGGCTATTTACTCGCACGTGGCGGCCTCTTTCCGCGTCCATCGTCGGCACAGGTCTCAACTCATGTCTGTCAGGCAACGCATGCGCCCCTGGAGCTAACGCCCTGTAAGTGATAGATATGCTCTAGGTATGAGTGGAGACTTTGTGCGTGCATCGTGTTGCGTGTAGGTGAGTACGAGTTAAACGGCAGGAGGAGGTGGTGCAGTAGGTCTGTACAACAAGGGTCGACGGCAAGTACACGCTTGAATATGCGTATCGGATGTATCAGCTACAGCACCGCCCAAATGAAGCAAGAAGAGAAAAACGGTGTGTCAAACGTGTCAGAGGAGGGCAGTTGCGTGACGTGCGCGCAGCAGGCTGGTAAATGTCCAGTTGAAGCGTTTAGTCCTTGCCCCGAACGGAACGATCGATAATATTCGCAATCCTATACTATTTGTAGACGCAAATGGTCTGGTTCACATAAGCCTGAAGGTGTACGAAAAAATACAGACAGTGGGCCACCCCTACCTTGTGGATCTCTCAAAGCTGTACTTGACGTAGCTCAAGTACCGGTCGGCTTACGCTTCAAGCTGAAACCAGCAGGCTAATAGGTGTGCATTGGTCACGGAGAACGCAAGTAGCATACTATGAGAAGTGGACTGGGAAGGTGTTTACTACACGGGCCTATGGTCTCGCAGTCGTTGAGGGGAGTTTGATCGGAACCAGCTCGTATTGGCTCATGAGAAACAGAGGAGACTAAGGTGAAAGAGCGGTGTTGCGCGGGTCTACTACTTCGACAGTTGATCGACTGTAGCGGCAGAAAAATCTCGTGAAACTGTCACCGCTGTACGGCATAATTCTTCTGCTTCTCCTGCTTTCATAACGGCGACACCGATTAGGCTGGGTTAACTGCGTCTCTTGCGTTCCTGCGAAGCTCAATGTCAGCGCTGCGGGTGATATCTAAACCAATGGTTGATCTCGGGACGATCTAATTCGTGGATTTGACGATTTTGTCGAATAGGTGTTTCTCTCGTCCGCTTCTACATGCACAGCCCCTGATCACGACTTCGGTTGCTTCAACACCGCTACCGCGCCCCAAAAATCATGTATAGGTTGGGTTGGCGTCGGTTGAGAAGGACACTCTATAACATGCCGCTCACCACTCGAGCTAGACAACCAGGGTACTTTTTATTGTATTGTGGAGCTCGGTCACAGGTTAAGGTCGAGTTCGATCATTTGTGCCGGATGGGACACCTCTACTTCGCAGACGGGCAATGCTTACATCCCTCAGTCTTCGCGGTATAACATTCAAGAGACAGTACGTAGTACCCACTACCGTTGTCAATGGCCTTGCCGCACCGGAAATTTATTAGCTCATTGACCCTGTCCTTCATAGGCAAGTTCCCCTTTCAAGCGGTTATCAGCAGGATGCAGCTCACCCTTCGTGCCACTCGCCGAACGCCTTACAGCGCTTCGCGCTTGATGTAAGCTATATTACTGTCGGTTAAACCTCGACGTGTTCCGACACGCCGTTCAAGGGATGCAAGCATCTATAATTGTTGAAACTATATGGCCATGCATGATATTGAGTACCGAGTATCGAGTACACCCCCCATCCAGAACCTCCTGCATACTGATTATGTAACGTCAAGCGTAGTCTTGAAGAGCAAAATGTAATAGAAAATCTGTTTTTTAGTAGTAGATACTAATCTAGACATCGCCCCCCGTCTGATCTGCCTGCACAGTATTGTAGACGCGTGGATACTGAGTCCTCGTACGCTCTGCCCAAGGACCAGGAAGCGACCTTGCGCCGTCGTTGTCCGCCTAATCCGATTATTTGCACATGATTTCCGATTGCGGACAAATCAACAAAAATGTCAACCTACCACGTATTTGTATCGCGAACATTGATATATGATCATAATGCTGTAGCTTGAAAGGAGCCTTCCACCCTCGTCGCCTTTGTTTCTCTTCCTGCCTTCGCATCGCACCCGTTATCAGCATGAATCACAGATATGGCTTCTACATGCGCTTGGCTAGGCATTTCACTTTCTAACGACCGAACGGTGCCGTCCAATCGTGCGTAATGGTTCTCTTGTTGAACTACTGCAGGCACGACTAGATTACGTCTAGTATTATGCTACCCAATCATGTGTATCCCGCGAATGAAGCGAGCCAACGATGCGCATCGCATATTCGATACATACTTGCATTACAGGTCCGCTCCTAGCTGTGGTATCACCGACGCGGACATGCCTGACCTCATTGCATGCTTCGACAGCATTGGGCGAAGCAGCATACAACAGATGTGAGTATCGCTACGTACCCCCTGGGAGTGCCACACATCCTAAGAACAACTGCTGATACAAATGATAAAACTAACTCCACATTCGTTTTTATTTCTACTATTACAGGGGACCATAGTAAATAGGACCAAATATTGTTACTAAAAAAAGGTAAATATAAAGGTTTTTGTGTGGGCCGCAGGTCTTATTAACTGTGGTCCTCCGTAATACTTTTTACAGCAGGGTCTTTTCTTGGAGCTCTTCTCTGCTTTTTTTTCGTCGTATTAATGAGTGATGAGCGTCGAGGCCACTGCTGTTGGAGCGCAAACGAACCATTGGATACAATGACTTTCATGCGCTGATCCCATGCAACTTACCCGCGAAGAAAAACGCCGCGTTTCTTTCTCCGTGCTCAATGTCACTCCTCCGTGTTATCACAGTAGAAGGATGCCACCGTTTTGCCGTAGGTAGGTACCAGGTATGTATTCACGGACGGAGCTCGGCTGAAAAGCAAGAAGCTAACTCAATTTATTGGAAATCGCGCGTTGTCCGATACTTTGATGTATACTTACACATGTTCCACTCGTGCTAGTCGTCACTGTAGATAGCTCACCCACGTGTGGCTCGTGTGTCGAACTTGTCTGAAACTTATCTCTAATATGTTTTTTTGGTTGAATGAGGTACACCGAGCTCCTGAACCGAGGAGCTCCAGAATACTAATCTCGACAAAATTTAAGGACCGCTTGTTCATTGAAATTGCTACCCAACGTTTCTTATATTCCCGCTCACCCCTACCGGAACACGCGTCTACCACATGGATTCGATCATGCCACAATACGCGTAGCAATCTTACATCGACTTCGGCCGTCTCACGAGGAGGGCCTGGAAGGTGTGCAATGTTTCTCTGGTTAGCAAAACGAGGTGCCAAGCGATACCTGGTATAATACCCACCAGGGCACGAGGCCGCGAGTCTATTGGTAATGCTGGGCTCGAGGCATGTTTTTGTTACGATGATGCGAACGATCAGAGGTGTTCATGCCATGCGATCAGATCCACTCCAATGCTGCGTATATACCTCGAGGATCGGTCACTATGTATGTTCCGCTCAGCACTCCCGTCGTTTGCTGTCAACTTGCCTCTTTACAACGACCATTGCGCTGCTCCAGCACCTTGCTCAACAACGGCCTCACGACCCTACCGCTCGACTTCTTGGATGGGTTTGATACACTCCTGATCTTGTGAGTGGCACCAAGCTTGTACGTGTTTGTTGTTTTGCTCGGGCGCTTACAAGTGCTGCGTCACCTACTCTCATATTTTGTCCTCAGGTTTTGATTCCCACTTCGTTTAGCTCCCTGACGATGTTTTTTTTTGCCGTAGCTTGGTGTGTCCACCACCTGGTAGTAGGAGAACCCGCAAGCTGCAACCTCGCTCCAGATAGTCTCGGCTTATGCTGCCGCCATTCTCCGTGATACCTCGTACTCACATCGGCTCTTGGGGTGTGTACGTATAACGTTTCACGTCTGTGTAGTGGGCGTTCGTACCAGTTTTGTTTTGCTTCGCAAGGGATGTGGTGGTGGTCTGCTACGGCTTGTAGGACAGTAAATGGTACACTCTCTACTGCTGCATGCAATGTGTTGTGTTCGGTTCTCCTTAGCCAAAATGTTACTCTGGTTTCGTGGCCACGTCCTTTTTCTGAAGGAATTGTGCTGTTGCGTCGAAATGCGCTTACGCGATTATTCCAGGGCTGCTTCGAACTTTGATGTTCGAGCGGAAACGAAGTACGTTCCGGCGTAGCTCGACGGTTTCAGCGGATTCCTCGTCCCGGACTCAAACTTCATGCCAGTCTGGTCCTCTGCTCCCCGTCGCGTCCTATTCTGCACATATATTTCGCAGCCATCTCGTGCACATCTGAAATGCAATCCCGCCCCTTGTGTTTGAAAAACCACGCGATTGTCTCACAAAGGTCTTCCTTTCGCGCGGTGCCACAGGGACGTTCGCCAAAACAACCTTGTCCTGCAGTCTGGAAACTTCAAGGGTGGTACAGCTGTGGAAAGACTGTAAGCGAAGCAGCTAAGCAGCAACGCAAGCCGCATCATTTTTGAAACCCTTTTTGAGACCCCGACATAGCCATCGAGACACTTATTGGCATGTTTGAACGCCCAAGGGTACGGATAGGATCTTGTTGCGACCCGTGCCGCACGAATCCTTCCACAGACTGTAGCTCGGATCCCCCTCTGCCAAGCACGCGCAATGGCCGTACCTGTTATCTACATATCGGTATCTTTGATCGTCACTTTCCCCCTCTCCAAGCCCCAAGTGGGTCAATGGCTGTACAGCAGTATTTTGTCTTGCGCATTGCACTATCACGGAGCACCAACCATGGTAAATAGCACCAAATATTGTCATTAATCGTAAACATAGCTAAAACATACAGTTTTTTATGCGTAACGTAGGTCCTATTTAATGTGATCCCCCGTAAAAGCATGTTCGTAGCCGGCGAAAGACCAACACCGTGTACCAAGCTGCTGACAGAATACCCTGACATAGCTCCCGGAAGCATGCGGTGCTACGGTAGCATGAGCAGTGCGTTGTGCCCATCACTGATTGAGCAGATCTGCGCAGCGAATCGACTATTAATGTCTCAACTACCTCTCCATGTATGAGGGATTCACGGTTTTAATCTCGGGGCTCCTACGAAGAATTCGAGGAATAAGTCAAGACGGTGGTTTGCACCCTCCGCCCCACGCGGAGATCTAGCCAGCCGAGTAGTTGTCTTGCTGCTCCATTGCTTACAGCTACGTGACAAAGTAGGAGGCACGGCGACTGTACGTGCACGATTTGTTCGCGTGGTTCCATTTCAACATCGTTCCTGCATGTCCGTATAACGGACCAGTCGTAGTTCGTCATTGAGGGGCCCTCTAAGAAACAGTCTTAAGCAAGCTGTATTCATCGTCGTGTACGTATGACTGGGGTGGAATACAAGCGTCCTCGTTTTACCCACCCATTCCCCCTGCCCCCCCCCTCTACGACTCCATTTCTGCTGTTCCTTGCCTGGGCCGCGATACATATGCAATAGAGAATTGGACGAAAACAACTTGGAGTCCCTGCCCACTGCTGCCTTCGAAGGTCTGACGTCTCTTCAGAACCTGTGAGTGAGCTTCCAGAAGGCGCCAGTCGAGCAACGACAGTATTCAGTCTTCTTCACCCCAACGATATTTTTCCTTATCTACATCTGACCGCTTTGAGCGTTTAACCCGCACGAACATGGGCGGTCGTGGTTGAAAAGATACCCTGCGTCGTGCAGCAACGCAAAAACAAAACGCCCTCGATTAGCGGGTGGCGCGAGATCCAGAGTGTTTACGACCGGTTTTGAGGTTGACGAACTCTCCACACTCAAAACACTTGATTTCGCCTTGAACTCACCTTCATGGCGGTTTTGATGACAGTTTCATTAATGGCGGTACGGGCTGGGGCGACGCTCGAATCTGGAGCACACACGGCATGATATATTGGCGCATACTCTCCATACTCGCAGTATTTCTTTGCGCAAAATTTACTGCACTCGTAAGGGAGGACTTTTTTTTCGGTCGCAGTGTCCCTCGTAAGGGTTGGCGTGTGACTTGCCCCGGGGATTGCTTCTGGTACTTGATGGTTCGCAAATGATCCGAAATGGTGTCCCACGGCTCGGTGTGCAACGTGTGTTTGCCTACTATGATAGGAATCGTGTTGTGTACTTGGTTTTCTGCCGGCGGGATGCTAACAGCCTACGTTTGTCGCACTGTCATACATAGTGTATTTGTAGATATTCAAGATGTTTCGCGAAGTATGACGGCATCAATATTGTGAGTGAGTGCGAGGTAGGTGTACTAGCGAAAAGCCCTCCGACGCTGCTTGACATTTGGAGCATATAGCTGCATTGTATTGTGTCATTTCACGGTATGTCGCTAGCACTATCTTGTCTAGAGACAAGGGAGGTAGCAGCAGGGGTCTTGTGTCACGGACTTCCAGTCCACTCCTCATACTCCATGTACACGTGCATGGGCCCATGAATGAAGCCCTATCCTTGCCATGACGGCTTCTGGTTTTGTCGATGTCAAATTCGACCGCCGGCATACATTATACTCTTGTCCCTACGATCGTAGGCTATATCCACGGTGGGCCGGACGCTGGGCGTAAATACCCATTCGGGAACACCCCAGGAAAACAGCCCCTCATCACACAACAAAATATCCTCAAATCACGGACCAGTATCGACCATCCCGCAGTATCTCAAACATAGCGGGTTCCCTGCTCCAGGATGCTACACACGTCGGAGGTAAGGCTTTGTACCACGGTACACGTTCGTTTAGATGTCCGTTTTATTATTTAGTCCTGCTGCTTGGACGCTTCATGCATGCATGGGGTGCGTTTCTGAACTGGCCTCCGTACGACGAATTTTCGTCGGACTTTGTCCCTCACACTCGCCCCTGCCACTGCACCACAGGGTTCTCTCAGGCAACTCCCTCACACTGGAGCCCGGAAATTTCGAGGGTGCTACATCCGTGGAAATGCTGTGAGAGAGGCCTTTATTGTTTTTTTTTTCGTAGGCATGGTACGTCTCGAAAAATACTCCCGGATACTATTCAGTTCCCTCCTTCGAAGAGCATGACAGAGTAGACATGTTTTGTTGTTGGCAATATGCTTCCATTCCTACTGGCACCCCTCGTGTCTAACCCTAACTTACAGAAGTAGACAACGTTACTGAGATCCTGGGCAATTGTACGTTCTTGCACGATTCACAGCAGGTACTCATCTTAGCAGGCACCGCAAAACTACGGCTGACAATACGCCACCCGAAGATGAAGTTTTGAGACAGGTCTCTGGACAGTCGGGCAAGAGTAGTGCATCTACCAAGCGGTGCATCTATGGAAGCGTCTAGAAGAATTCGTACTCTCACGGGGGGTCATAGTAAATATAATCAATATTGTTGGTAGATGTAGCGAAATGTATACAGTGGGTTTGTGTGTGTACCGTAGATCCTATTGAATATGGTCCCCCCTGATATTAGATCGTTCCAAGCCCCCCACCATCTTCGGTTTAGGGGCCCGATAAACACGCCTTCCAAATTCGTATCAAATGGTGTGGATTTTCGCCTGGCATAAGGTATACTGAATATACATCCCTATCGTATCCATACCCCAACCACGCCCTCCTTTTTTCCGCGAACCCCCTCGCTTCCGTGTTACCTCTTCAGGAACTTGCGAGGAAACGGTATCGAGGTGCTCGCGGCTGGTGTTTTCGAAGGCCTTACGTCTCTCCTCGAACTGTAAGAGGGCGCTGAGATGGCACCTACCTGTAGAAATACGCCAGCCTCAACCTTCCGCCCCATGTTTTCACGTCGCTGACACATTGTTTCCCCCCTGCTTGATGGCGCACTACCGTGGGTGAGAGAGGTATACTTTGCGTTGGAAAGTAAAGACAGTTCTTTTCCAGAGGGTACTCGTGCGATGTCTGAGGGTATTGCATGTCGACAGGTGGTCGACATCATGTCGATCTGCTCGTCGCGCTCAGCTTTTGTTTTGGCATTCAGTCAATGGGACTATGTGATTGGTAGCGCGTCATACGTTTGTTCGTCGAACAGAATTACGCTCTCCAAACCCTCCCATACATTGGCCCGTGCCCGCCCCGTCTGTTCATCGTTACTACGATCAGGGATCTTACCTTTAATGTTTTTACCTCCATGTCTGCCGAGAGCTTGGAAGGGTTGCCATCTCTTACAGAGCTGTGAGTGTCCCTCAAACAGATCGCTTCAGCGAGAGTTTGGGTATCATTATAATAGCGGGAATGCGTATCGCTGCTTTGTTGTGTGGGTTATTTGGAAAAATGATCAAAGCTACTTACACTTGTTTTTTCGATCAAAGCGATAACTAACTGCACGGCTTCGAAGGTTTTCCTTCCCTGGTGGAGCTGTGAGAACCACCAAACCAAATCGATTCAGCTAATGTACCAGAGTTGTAAATTGACCGACGAACACACACCATGCTGTGTAGTTAGTTTTATTTAGTAGTGTATTTTCCATTCGTGTTTTGCATCACTGTTAGGAGATGATGCGCCTGGCAGTTTCCCTGCAAAACGCGGAGAGCTGCGCCTCCGCATCAGACGTGCCTAGGACTGTACATGTACTAAACTAATAAATCGAACTCAGTCAGAGCCTTTGTCTTCCTACTCTTGGGCTAGCTATTACTTCCAACCAGCCCCCGACGCCCCTACAATTACACAACATCCCTTGGTTCACTTACATCACGATCGTGAAAATCAGAGCGTCTTACCGCTCTAAGGCTGTTTCCTATGCGCTTCGATTGCGAGCTTCAGGTTTGACATTTTTCGATCCAAGAAATGAAAGATCATGCTTTTGCACTCTGAATGTGCAAAAAATGACCGGAAGTATTTCGATTTGATAATCAGAACGCTCAAGTTGTCAGATACCGGCACCATATTTAGCACAAAATCCGAGGACGTTGGCCATCGGATTTTCGAATGGAACAATGCCATGGTCTCTTCTTGGAGATGTTCTTCACGTAACCAAGAAGCAGCGGAACGATCGATGAGCTGGAGGGCGACACAGCTGTACATATACGTTACTTTGCACCCGCCGAGTAGTCGGGGGTCGGCTCGTGTTTCCGTCGCTAGACAACATACAGTAGGTTTATCACGGGCTCGGACCTAGAGACCAAGAGAAGCGCACTTGGCGCGTATCCGTTTTTGGGGTACGTACTCATATACCACAGCAGCATCAGCAGCAGCAGTCAGTCAGCGCGCTAGGTGCGGATGCTTTATCATGTCCAAGACAGTTAAAGTATCAAGGCAGATTGCCTCCAGCGCAATCGGCACGTCTTTTCGCCGCCGGACCAGAAGCAGTCAGCGCGGGCGGGGGCCCGTGAGTCCTACGTTAAGTACAGCGCACTCAGGGCGTCTCTCCTCGGCGCCAGACCACACCAACATGAGCTGGTCTCGTCGTTTGCTCGAATCGCTGCACACACAATAAATCCGATGCTGCCTCATAGGCAGAAGACGGTTACGATTTGCGAACTTCGCAGCGGAAAATATTTTCGGCTCAAATCTGAAGCTCAAAATCTGATCCTCATACAAAACAGCCTAAATGCCGTCTTCACGATGGTGGAAAAACGAAACAGCTGTCTATACGGCTTGGCAAAGGGGCGTAATTCGTCCATTCTTCCGTTTGTGTTACCAGTGATGGTTCGTTCCATATTGGCCCGATATAGCTGCACGCGTTGTCTATATATTGTTCGCCTTGTCAAGCGGTCGATGACATTCGGTTCTGCAGTAGAGAAACACCTGCTTACAGGCATTTCCACCTAGAGGGAGCCTCCAAGAACCTCCACTTCTCAATGGTTCCAGTCAAATTCTAAGCAGTGTGTCCCCAAAACCAGACTGCGTTCCTAAACGCCACCAGTTCCACCCAAGCCTGTCCCACAATCCAGGTATGTTTGTCCCCAGAAACTTGGTTGAAGTTCAAAATGCGGGTTCCTGTAATAGGCGCATCGACGAGAATTTGTCCTTCATCGTTCTCGGAATCGTTTCACCGCTGTGCACCAGGGACCTCGGAGACAATATCATGACCACGCTGGAGCCAAGCACCTTCGCGGGGTTGCCGGCTCTGGAACTGTTGTGAGTGGCGTGGTGTGGTGGCGGGTAAATTTTAGTGGTTGTGTGGTAGCATTGCAACCGTGGGAAGATTGGTCGGCGGAAAAGAAACCGCGGATTGGAGTGTCGATGGGGAGGGGGCTGGAGAAATAGGGTATTTTAAGCAACACCATGTTAGATATACTATACCGATCGAAGAACGTCTACGACAGTGACCCGCTTTCGGTGACCCGCAGCCGATATATGTAGCACATCATTGCGCCGCCCTTCATTTGTTTTCGGCGCTCATCATACTGCCGGAGGTAGGCCGTACGTACTGCACTGGCCACCGCCCTGATACGGGGGCGTTTACCCATTTTGAAAAAAGTGACAAAGATGTTGCTCATATTGCTGGCGAGCGAACCACATGAATGTGGTGTCCGTCCTTTTCCAGCTTTTGCCCAGATCTGGTGGCGATACGCAATTTCTTGATGTTTTCCGCATCGATCACAAAGGCTTGCAGTAACGAATCGATGCGCCGGCATGGACTTATTCAGATCCCTGTCTGCCATTCGCCCTCTCCCGCCGTTTGCGATGGTGATGCAGGAACTTAGACGCCAACGAGTTCACCACTCTCACTGCAGATGCGTTTGACGGCATAGGCGGATCTTTGTCGAGATTGTGAGTAAATGCAGACGCCGCCTTAGGTGTGTCGTGGTTACATGTAGCTGGTACACCTTACACCTTATAGTCTGCTGTCTCCGTCCGACCTCCGCCGGTTAGCACAGTAGGGTTTAGATCTCCAAATCTGAAAAACCTTCCGTTACATGCGGGTACGATGTTTATTCTCCAAAACCAAATATGCTTGTTGTCACTAAATGCCCAGCTCATCGAGTTTGTTCGTGTATCGGGTTGAGAACACTGCGATTCTCGCAATTTGCTGCTCCGTGCGGTTTAGATCAGCCTCAAGAGTGGCCGATCTCAGAAATGTCGGGTGCTGGGTACTCGTGCCGTAGAACGTCCCACGATATGGACGTGATTCATGGTTTGTGGACAGATCGAGCCAGCTTGGTAGGTTTTTCAGTAGCGGGTGGGATGCGCGAGAAGACGATTGCCTGATAGGCTTTTCAGTAGCGGGTAGGATGCGCAAGAAGACAATTTCCTCCACCAGTTGGTCTACAAGACAATAAATAGATGGTGCGGTTGGCGTGCCGCCGATTAAGCAGGGCTGTGGGACCGGCGGAATTAGTGGACGCAGGTAGCCGTCACGTCCTGACCTATGCGCGGTGTGGTGGTGTAATACTTGAAGACCTCGTGGTCCTGAAGCGAAGGGGGTTTGTATCGCTGAAAGTAGCGTTCCGAATTAGACGCCATCCCAGGATTTGCGGGATGCGGTCTCGTCTATTTTTGAAATTAGGAATTCGTTGTGGAAGCAAGAGCAAAACGCAGTTGTCAATGAAACTCTAACATGGAGGCTTCTGCGCAGTGAAATTGATACAGATTGTCGGGTTCCGGATTTTTCCGTATTGAGGTACGGTCAGCAGTCAGTGGTTTAATATCTCAGGCCGTTTAGTCGGAACACATTGTTTTCAATGCAAAGTCAGTCAGACACAATATTTAGCGCGGATGTGCTGTTCAATCTTACGACTGCAGATGCTGGGCGAAGCCGAAGCCGCTCCATCTGACAGCTGATCGGTTTTGCTTCTGCTGCATACCATAAATGCAGTGTCTACTCTGCCCCATCGTTTTGTAGCGGATTTGCTTCGTTAGATCCAGCTGGGCGCTGTGTTGCGTTTTGCGTAAACCATGCCGATACTCAAAGACGAACAAGAAAGACATTGGGTACGCGCAGTGCTCCGCTATATCCGTCATTTGGAAGTTAAAGTTTATCTTTCTGATGGGAAATCGTCGGGGCTTGTCCAAATACTCCATGGGAGAAAACCTTTCTGTTGCGCCTCAGGATAAAGACCACAGAAGCTGTGTTGTAAAGCTTGTACACGCATGGCCGTCCTTGGTAGTGGAAGCATGTGTTGGGGCCCGACTCCCTTGACAGGCTACCGTGCACTCGACTTATTATTCGCCCCACCCTGTACCGGCTTCAACGTCGACGGTGGAACAGGCGCCTTGCATCGAACAGCTTCGTTACCCTACCAGCTGATCTTTTTCAGGGCATGGACGCTTTGAATCTGCTGTGAGTTCAACCCGAGAAAAACCTTTCTTGTGGCATGCAAACAGGTAGTCTACACAAGAGACAGGTAGTCTACACAGAGAGGTCCCGGGCTTCGGAGAGCCATTGGCCGGCCGTCGTGGACGCGAGCTTTCGTTCGTCCTAACAAGCGCAGCGATAGTCGACGGTAGCAACACAGTTAACGCCATGTCGTTGAGTGAGCACTCGTAAAGATAGTGTCGTGTCGCATCGCATAGACGGGATAGTCCCTCGGTTGTGGAATCTGGTGTGTAACAGAGACGTTCGCTGATAAACCAATGCTCCAGTCCTACAGTTTTTCGCTCTCGTCTGACGTTTGCAGAGACTTGGGTTGGAACGACTTTGGTTGGGTCTACCGTGGACCGTTTCTCGTCCAATTACTATGTCAGTCCATGGATTGTTCCAGGACCTCAAACCCAGCCCAAGCCTGAATAGCAAAAAGTGACCAAATTGCCACGTCTAACCGATGTATTATTTACTACCAACCCAATTTCGAATGTGTCGCGTTAACATTTCGCGAGGCTTCCTGAGTTAGAGTCCTTTACATAGTATACACACCACGCGAACCCCACCCAAAATCGGTTCCCAACTATATCCACTGCGAGTGCCCTAATGATGGTATAGCGCGGGTCCATAGACCCAATATACGGTCGTGTAAGATGAGGGCGCACACCTCGTTGAGGCGGTGGTGTTCATCGCAAACGGCTTGTATGCCTTGTGTGCACAACTAAAATATATGCTTGCTGTATAGAATCTGTCGGACGGCTTCTTACGCCATCCGCTCCGCAAATCGTCTCCGCCACGGTTACGCAGAGATCTTGATGTCAACGAGCTTGAAGTGCTCCCCGCTAACATCTTCGACGGCTTGACATCACTTCGAACTTTGTGAGTGTCGCCCAAACGGGAAGTGTGGTCATGCGTTACAGAATCATTGATCCCGAGGAACATTCTATGCTCGAAGGCAGATCGTGAAGCTACTTTCTGATGTAAAGCTTCGGTACTTGAGATGCTGCTGTCCGTGTCCACTGCCGAGCCTAAGACACCCTCTGTAAGTGGCTCCGTGGTCCGCTCTGGACTCGGACTTACAAATATCTTGTCGGCGCAGCTTCACCTTTTCGGGCCTTCAGAAGGGGAAAATTCGACGATAACAAGCGACGGCTACAGCGAGGGTAAACGCGTGGTTGGAGAGTGAGACAAGCTCGTGCCTCTTGATTCACAATGGATGTGAAGTCATACATATAGCACGGGTGCAAAGTGCTCCTACTCCTACACCCGAAAGTTAGTGCCGCTCGTACGGGAGATGGTCGATAGCATACATGGTACACCTTATGTTGATAACATATACATTGTGTTCATAGCATATAATCGTGACTGATGTGGTCGTTCGATCTCGGGGGCCCAACGATTTAGCAAACAAAATCGATGAGCGCGGCGCATATCACGGAACACGAGAAGCACAATAAGTAGGCCACGAGTGCGTAGGGATGAGTAGGCACTCACTCGCGCGCGTCGATTAGAGGCGCTGACAATGGAGGCGTGAAACAAATTACGCTCCCGACCGCGCGTATAGCCTTAGTGTTGGTGCGTTGAAACTGCCGATGTTGTCTGCGTAGAGATTGTGAAATAAATACTCGTCAACTCAACTTCTAGGTCGTATACACTCGAGCGCGAGGCTCTGTACTTGCCACTGATGCTTCTTTGTCCCACGATGGAGATTGCTGCTCCCTGAGGAACAACCCGGTTCTCCGTTTGTGTCAAAACGTTTGTTTTTGTTTTTACTTCTAGGTCCTAGGCCATGCGTTTTGGCTTCGAACCATAGCTATTACTAGTGGTACATATTTTGATATAGCCAGTGCTTCGGTGGGGTAAGGATCTTTTCAAGTGACGGCCTACTGAAGCATCAGGTGCAACCCCTGGAAGGCAAATCCGCGTCGAAGCAGTGTGTCTGTCGCAGGAGTAGGAGTTGACACATGCACTCCGAACGTCCACCGACTGTGACGTATTTTATGTCAACACCAAAATAATATCTACGCGCTAGGAACAAAACTATCAGAACTCGAGAATGCAGAAGTCTTGCGAAATACATACCCCGCAAGGTACTTATGCACATATACGCTCCAGTATTTTGTGTGTGTGTCTATCGGTTTTACTGTAGGATCCCGCATACAACAGTTGCTAAGCCTATCCAGAGAATCGGCCGAAGACGTCATCTCAACCTCAACCGATATTTCGCTTCTTCGTTGTTCCCAGCAAGTATGATTTCTCAATCATATCGAAAATTGAATTGCCTCAAAACTGCTTCGGCTGTCACTTCACGACCGCCATAAACTGCGTTGCATAGTAGTAGCCACCTAATGTAGCAAGCACACGCTTGATATCGCGATCACCTTTGACCTTTCGTGTTGGCAACTCACTTTGTTTTTTCAAACCCGACGCAGGGAGCTTGAAGAGAACTCCCTGGCTACCCTCCCGGACGGGATATTTAAAGGACCGACGATGATCGACGAACTGTGAGTGCTTAATACCATGTTAGCATGTAGATACCGCCATGCCCCTAAAAACATTTGGTGCGGTTCGGCAGATCACCTGCGTTGCGAAGCGGCAGATAGTAGTACCAAACCTCGGCACCAAGGGCTACCGCTCCACTATGTAGGCCAGCGCGCGTTTGACCAGCCTCGGTCACCGCCAAACACGGCAGTATAGCTGTGATGTCCATGAACGGCATACATAATGTCCCCAAAGGCTCAGTTGCCCATGTGATGTGTTTGTTGGGGGAAGAAATCAGCACACAGGAGGTATCGTGTGTTGGACTTCGACGTGTATCTGCTCGAAGAGTCATTGCTGTTGGTGACTGATTGTCGGGTTGGAGACTTCAGGTGTCTCAAGCTACCCACGATAGAACGACAGGGCCCCATGCACACTGGATGCTATCGAGGAAAAAAAAGCTTGAAAGCTCTCGATCTTGAACATGATTTTCCGGCCTAGATGATAGATTCAGAGGGACATCCCAAATGCCCGATATTAATTCCTGGAAAGGTGCGCGGAGACCACGGTGGTAATGTTTGGCCACCTCAGTCCCTAAGCGTGGTATTCTGATGCTGGTTTTTACCTATGTGGTTCTATAGCTCTTTCCCGCCAGACCCATTTGTGACTCACAAAGCTCCTCTACTCTCAAATTGCCCAGTAATCAAGCCCACTCTGGTCGGCACTATATGGAATATTCAGGCATTTTGTGGAGATCGGTCGCTCGTTCCTCACACGCCAAAGGTGGTGTTGATGTATGGTGTCGTTAGAATGCCATTTTTCGTTTTGACTGCCGTTTTTAATCTTAGCTTAGGCGAGGGTTTTGGTCATCGTATTGCTCACCCTATTCGTTTTTCGGATGAGATTCACGAACGAGTATTTTCACCTTTAACGCAGCGTGCGTCTCTTTCATGTGGACGACATTTTCCCCATGTAGCGAGAGAAAGATCGTTATTCTAGGAGATAGATGGTGACCACAGGCAGCGAAACAGTGAGATGATACGACGACGAAATTGCTTCTATAATGACCGCCCAAATGTCGGAGGTGTGCTTATTGGGAGTAGAACCGAGGTTCCGCTTTGAGACGGATGCGTGGCCAACGGCCAAACGGCTGAGGCTAGCAACGAACGAGTATGCCCGCCCTACACCCATTCGTGTCCAAGAAACACCAGATACCTGTCTTTCACTTCCTTGATGACGGCCACGCAAACAGGTTTCTTTCGGCAAACAAGTTCGTCACTCTTCCGGAAGACACCTTCGATGATTTGGTCAACCTGACACACCTGTGGGTCAATCTTATGAAGTAATATTTCAGCAGAGTGCTCGAGAGATATATGCTACAAAGACAACATTGTTTGGTTGTGTGTTTTCAGCCTATAATAGTTTACTTGAGGGTCAATCGTTTTCGTTCTGAGCCTCAACGGATACCTTTCACAGTCATCATGTATAAGCCGAGTTGTTTTAGGCCCACTTTGTTCGGGCACGGCTGAGTGACTGCCGTGCGTTGGTATTCACACCTGCAGCCGTCGCTGTTGAGCATAGGGACAAGGGCGCGCCAAGAAATGTGAAGGAGAGCTTCAATATACGCATATATACTAACACGCCGCTATGCGCACCCATAGGCCGAGGGTCTGGGACACACCTCTGCCGAGGGAAACCAGTAATCTTCGCTCCATTGCTTGGTGTAACGGACACCATTGAAAATTGTAGAGCTATGAACAATAAAGATCGTCAAGACGTATTCTCCGTCTCACTGGTCTTGTAGGGTCCATTGACGCACGACGGTAGCCCATCTGAGACCGCGAATCGAGTGCCGTACGATACGAAGCCATGCTTGTATGTAGTGCAGTGTGATACGCAGGCAAGAGTCACGAGGCCCGTCGTGCGCAGGAGCTATGTACGTAGGCTCCAAGAAACCTCAAGGGACCTCTCGTTCCCGATGGGTCGACAACACTCCTCTGTCATAACGGCGGCGACCACTCTTGTGCACGCATCCAGGTGGCTAGACCGCAACGAGCTCGTTTCCCTCCCGGCGGGACTACTCAAGAGAAATCCGATGATGTCCGAAGTGTAAGTCTTATGGCGCCACCCGCGTGCTTGTGGGCTTATGTAGGGTAGTATTCGGCAGGGGGCTCGTCCGACTCACACCCAGACATTTCACGAGCACGCCGGCTTTGCAAGCGTTATCAATGTTGTGACACAATTATGTGTCACACAGACCAGCATTTTTTTGTCGCAATTCTTCACCCCTGCCTGCGTCAAGTTGAATTCACGCAGATGATACATTTTGTAATTTCACAGAGTTGGACTGTGATTTTCTCAAGCTATGGTGGGGAGGGTGATACGGTAGGTCCCTATGGGTTCAACGCCTCAGAGCCAATCGGCTGAACGGGTGGCCTTTTTTTTTGCAGTGTTGAACCTTACGTTTTTGTGGCTTCGCAACACGCACCGCCATAGAGTCGGTTGTTACGGTGGGCCAACAAAAGTACGATCAAATATTTTTTGAGTTTCGCTCATGGGCACTCACCCGAGTGACCGAAACAGGGTGATGCAAATGGAGGCAGCACCCCCTAACGTGACACCAGTACTACGCATTGCCGTTGTGGAGGTGTTGGTGTCCATGTCGTTACGGCATGGCTCATGTTTACAATGCGGCGCTACACCCCAGACGCCGGTGCGTTTCCACATATTCCCGATCAGCTGCGTTTGCCCAATATATTCAGTCCCGGTACTATAATATGCTCTCCGACTTCTGCTATTCTGTATGTCCACAGAGGCGTTAGACGGGTACGCTCCCAACGTACAGTATACCTGGTATTCGCTGTTGCACTGGGGTAATGGGAGCCCAAGTGCTCGTGCAAATCAACGCCCAGCACAGCAGTACTGTCAGGACGTTGGGGTCTGTCTAGACCTTCACAAAGGATCCAGCTCTCTGCAAAGGGAAGATGTCTCCTTCCTTCACCTATCCCACGTTGTCGCTGTTTTGGCGGACTACCGCAGGATCCTTGACGACAACAAGCTCACTACTTTGCCGTCCGGCTTCTTGAACGGACTCGGGGTTCTGGATGTACTGTGAGTGGTGACTTGTAGCTGAGGTTGGGGAGTCACTCCTAGGTCCTTTGGTTTAAGCCGGGGCAAGAGCCGCTCGGCGAGCGACAGCGAGTACCCAATTTGTATTTGTCTTACCACGCTTTTATGGCTGGTGGGGTTCCGCAAAATCCAGGGTCGCGAGGTTGTGTGTTGCTCTGCGCCAGCACCCTGTCTAGAACTTCGTCCCCCCGGATTCAGAAATTGAACTTTTTCCCCCCTTTTCATTGCTGTGAGATGTCTATTATTTGAAAAAGCTACTTTTTTTCTGAATTCGGGGAGACGAAAAAATATATAAACAGAGTACAACATATCGTGAGGCTGCAGAGTCACTCGCCTTGATTGACCTCGACGCGGAACGCAGTGACAGTGGAAAGGAGGCTCCTGTTCCTTGTAGCAGAGCGCATGCAGATCCCAATATACCACCCAAACGCTGACTGATGAGTTCGATCGAGCACATCCGTACCCGCCACCCGAACAACGAGTGTACGCACTACCGGACGTCGTCGTAAAACACACCTGTACGCACCACAGCACGTAGCCAGTATACATACCAGATATGTGCGAGTATAAGTGTCAGTGTGACCGGGAGACACTCACTTTCAGCAGCTCATAACGTGCAAACCATACGGTCGGGTGGGTCGGCACTGCTTGCGGCGTCGACGGTGTCCATGGGCCGAGGTGCACGCAGCTGGTGGTTGCAGTGCTGTGAGAGAGTTGCTCTACGGTAGACTTGTTGGGCATATTTGGCTGGCCACTGAGATACCGAATAGAGGATGCTTTAGTGAAGAGCCTCAGAGCAACCGCGTGCTGCAGGTACCCTAACGCAGTTCGAATAGTGATAACATCTGGAATGGATTTTGCTGACCTACTTTGTGTTCTCGACCGGCATCGTTTGGCCTGTCTATGTCCACGTCACGCTCTTGCTGTCTTGCTCTCGGTGGCCTGTCAGGACCGTTGAGAACAACGAGCTCACCTATCTTCCGGAAGATCTTTTCAGCGGGGCACCGGAAATTCATTTGGTGTGAGTGGAATTTGCGAAGGGCATCACGGTAGGACCTACAGCAGCAGCAATCGTCTAATCTTGGATCGCTACTAATTAATACTGTATAAATTTTGACTGCAGCAACATCTCGCTCATACATGTATGCCGTTTGTCTCGTTTTTGCCTTGTCCCGTGCAAACCTGTCGTTGGTTTTTCAAGTACACGGTTTACGTAGCACACCCGGCACGTCGTGGTCCATTTAGGAAAAAAAACCTGGTTCCTGGTACCGGAGGTAGGGGAAACCCATATGTGAATGGCTTGTCCTAGGTCAACGATACTGCACGTCCAGATATACCCCCCATGTTTCGTGGAGTGAAGCCTTACTGTGTATCTCCAACACCTGACCAGACAATTGGAAGCGTCATACGAAGCCAACGCTGAAAAAAAGTCTCTCGCTCCAAGGGCGGATGTGTTCATCTCCGAAATGCTCCTTAGCTGCACTCGTACCAAGACGATTGCCTTCTGGAGTGGATGCTAGTGGGTTGGGGACTGTACGAGATCAATTTTTCTGAACCGTCTGTGTCGTTGGGCATGCTTTCGTCTCCCATGGTTGAGCGTCCTAATTCCGCACACACTACACCTTCATTTTCACATACTACTCGTTACGCCCTTTCATTTCTGTCCTGAATGTGGCATCTAATCCCATCTATCCCCACCTTGAACAGGCTTTGCATGTATGTTGCGATTGAATGCGCTCCACACGCCCCAGATTTCCAACTTTGTGCGTTCAACGTCCCACATGAAAACAGGTTTCTCAACGGAAACGCGTTAACCACCCTGCCGGCGAATATTTTCCAGGCTACACCTGTTCTGGACACCTTGTGAGTGAACACGGACCGTTAGCATGTGAACTTGCATGTAGGCGCAGCGACGGGAGTAGACTAAAGGAGTCGACATTGTAGCATCTAGCTTGGATGACCAGGCACACGCACACACACCCAGTTTGAGCACGAGGTACCTTTCTTTTTCTCCGAAGTCGGTCAACCCCGTATGGATTGCCATGTTTGCAGGAGTTCGTAAATGCGGTTAACGACAACGGCAAGCGACCCAGCGATACACACATATAAGCACAATATCATTTGTCGTTTTAAAGAACGATTGAATGAAGCGAAAATGCCGGATCTGAGAGCGGACGTTTTACACTTATATTTTCTCCACGAATTATGTATTTTAGAAATTCGCTCTGATGTGATGTGATACATTTGAATGAGCCGTTGACCGCGTGACGAGTACTGACGCTATCGACAGGCACACGAGTGGTGCAGTAGAACGCCCTGAAGAGTACCCTCAACCCTAAATTTCGAAGCGTTGTGCGCGGCAGGTCGCTCGTGGATGCCTAAACTCGGTAGTTTTAAGAAGGGGTACCCCGCTATACATAGGCGACCTTAGTGAAATGACGACAGTTAGGAAAGCGCCATTCATAATTCTGAAGCTCATCGGTTCAGAGTTCTCCGAGGAATCTGCTTCGCAGGAAAGTTTAACATTCCCAGCACATAAAATAAGCAACCTCCCCCGTTTGTCTGGTGAGTGTGTTGTGCCGTGAGTCGTGATGAGTAGATCACAGGCGGCATACCCAACGGTCGTCGTTGTACCGCTGTTTTCCCGAATAATTTGAGGGTACTCAAGCAGACCGCATTCTGGCGACCCAACATCTTATGCTGTTCTGACAGTGTCCCATCGCCAATCGCAGACATACTCAGGTGCAGCGGGGGGTCCAGGTTAACCCTCTTAGAACCCCAGTCCCGTTTTGGGGGCAGACCAGTCAAATTCCAAGTAGTTTGTCCCCAATTGTCCCCAAAACGGGACTGGGGTTCTAAGAGGGTTAAGGAGATCGCGGTGTGGGTCAGATCTGTTTTCTTAAAACCTCTCGGGACCCTTTTTAGACTGCAGTCCCGTTGTGGCGACCAAGCACATGTAATTCAAGTAGTTTGTCCCTAAACGAGTCTGCGGTACTCGAACTAGGTTGAACTCGAACCAATCTGAAACCGGTATGCGATGAAGTACTTATTTGTATCGCTGCGCCACGCCCTTGTTCCTCCCGTCAACCAGTACCTTCTCTGAGACCGATATATGTTGAAAGGACCATGGTGAATAGGACCTACGGTATATCCACAAACCTGTGTGTTTTCTCTATTTTTACTGACAATGTTTTCGTCGTATTTACTATGGTTGGTGCCCCGTGATAGTATGTATCGACTAGCTTGCATCGTCTCCGACGCTTTGTGCTCGAATCTTGCATGCTGACCAGAGAACTGGCGGACAATGCGATCACTTCCCTGCCGGGCAGCCTCTTCGAAAGCACGCCGATCCTGAGAGAGCTGTAAGATAACACACGCGAAATGATGTTGAAAAGTTGAGGGAGTTGGACACAACTACTTAATGTCTGCGATGACTCACTCGCTGCAGAACAGACGATACATCGTGCACCGCGTCTCTGCATATTCGTGCATCCTGCTCAGCGTGTAATTGTTTGCGTGCTCCTTGAATAAAACGTCTCGAAAATGAGGTGATACCTTCGCAGCGAGCACTCACCAAGACCAGCACAACTTGATGTTCACACAGCCCTAGCCTACCAGGTTCATCTGCTCATACATTGTCGTCCCGACCAGCCAACCGGGGTCTTATCGGTAATTATTTGTGTTTTTTTAGGCTTCTTCATGGCAACACAAATGCTGAAGTCGTCAACGATCTGGCTGCAATCGACAGACCGCACACTCGCGCGAGCCAGTGGTAGCTGAAGGCTCGGAGATAGTCTGTCTGCCCACTCGAGTGTTGGCACGATCTGCGAATAGCCGAGTAGTACGATGCCCTCTCCCGTCTCCCATTGCGATCGTGCACCACGGACACCAACGCCAGGGTGTAGTGTCAATTTATGTTCTATTACAACGTTGACCACGCAGGGAGCTTACGGACAACCACCTCATGGCCCTGCCAGCTGAGCTGTTCAGGGGTCTGACGGTTATGAACATTGTGTGAGTCCGGCGCCTAGAACAACACTGGCAGATTGACCTCAAAGGGCCATAAGATTCAAATCGAAAACGCAGGAATAGCTAACGTGGTGATACATTCAATGTATTAATGCTGTTGTATGCAATGCGTCTATCAATGGCTACACGACATCACTTGAAACATGTCGTTGGCTTTCTTCCATTGTCGCAAGGTAGTTCAATGAATGCCGAAACAACAGGCACTCACTCACTGTTCTTCCACATATTATCGAGAACAATAGGACGGCGATTATGTGGTGGTGTCTGCTTGTGGGAAGGCAGGTGGAATTCAAATATCCAAACTAACCTCCTTCTCTGATCACACTTGAAAAGCTCGACGTCCCCATACCATAGCGTCCACAGCCAGAAGTGAGTTCGGTTTAACTCATTTTTCACGCTAACGACTCCCACCGAATCACAGCAGTCGTTTATTGTCCCTGCCCAGCTACGCCAACCTCAGAATATTTTTCACGGCGTATCGAGCTTTTGTCGAACCTTTCGTTT
The DNA here is from genome assembly GCA_037834295.1 of Postelsia palmaeformis. Lineage (NCBI taxonomy): Eukaryota > Phaeophyceae > Laminariales > Laminariaceae > Postelsia > Postelsia palmaeformis. The sequence continues at coordinate 14,990 of JBBMHQ010098193.1, read as the reverse complement.
TATAGATTATGTACTGACGTCCCTGATTAGCAACGCTACCTACATAATATATGTATCCACTCTGTGTGTTTCGCAGTTGTCACCCCCCCCCCCCCACCAGCAACGACTTAGGCATCCTTTATGAGGTTTTATAAAACCCGCCGCACGCGCGATCGAAGTGCCCCACGCGGCTTGTATAGACGAAGTCCCCGATCTTACAGCTGTCGTTACGAAAAAAAACAAATACTGAGTCGTCGTCATTGATTTCGGGGGAAAAAACTGCACTGAAGAAACGATCTAAACATCTTGCTTTCTTGTGCGTTCACGCGTACGTGCCTCCGCGGCGAACCCAATTTATATGCATTTCAGGACAATTTTGGACAACGATATTGCCACCCTCCCAACGGACATCTTCGACGACATGTCCTCGTTGAGGTTCCTGTGAGTGCGGTAGACGACAGGTGTGTAAACCACCAGTGCACGGCGGCTAAACTAACTCTCCAGCACAGGTTTACCATTTCGAAGACCGCCCTTCCGTGAGGCGAGCTACCCGAACACGCAGCGCAAGCTCCTCCAAGTACTACCTCCACACAAACGGTAGCCGCCAACACCGCTGCAAATAAGCTCCCAGGACGACAAGCGACTCCCGACAATGGCCTTCTCGTCGACGCAAACGACTAGAGCACTGATGTAGCATCCCACATAGTGTGCGATAGAGTTGCCTCGTTTCGTCCAAGTATTGAAATGCCTGTTTTTCTTCTGTGTTCTTTAATAATGGGGCACTGCATGCTCATTCGATAGTCAGCCTTTGGGTGAGGTAGAGCCTCACACGATAACCCTCAGAAACGTGGGAACTGCCCATATCACCGGGAAGCGTATCAATCTGCGGTAAATACGCGTACGAGGTTCCAAAATATGCGGACTGTCTCCATATGTGTACATCGTGGACAAGATTCTTCCCGATACGCATCACACCATGAAATTGTAACCCTATCTATTGCGGGAGTGTCGCTCGTGGGCTGTTGTTGTAAGAGACAACGACTGAAACCAACCGTGATTTATCGGTTGCTTATTCTGTTTCCACAACCAGGCATATCTTCAGGAACAAGCTCACCACCCTGCCGGCGGGGTTGTTCGATGGGCTCCTATCTCTGGAGACACTGTGAGCGCATTGTTGCGGCGGCATCCACCCATGAGCGCCTCGAGAGCATGACATCTCATTGATTTATGTGTTGGTAATTCTTCGCTTCGATACGTATATGGTCCGGTACGACCAAGCCCACTTCTGTTTCGCTGCGTATCGCTCCTCAGTTTTGACGCACAATGCGGATGTGCCATGCGCGCGACGATATGCGTACCGACGTCGCACTTTGTGGCCAACATGTTTCTGGCCGGCGGACCCTTTATATGGGGAAAGTGCCTGGTGTCGTATCATATAATATAATACCGTATCATACCATGGCGTATCATATCGTATCATATCATGTCATGCACTGTCGCATCCTTACATGTCATGTCAGACGATGTCACATCATATCATGCACTGTCGCATCCCATTTGTGCTTGCAGCATTTTAGTCGATACCCTCGTATCATATGATATGGGGTTGTGAATTGGGGTAGGCCTGTCAATTTCCGGAAGGGCGGATTCTGACTAAAGAGGGTGGCTCCAAAAGCCAAAAACGCTCAGACAAGTCAGTTGCTACCCTTTATTTCAACCCCTATCGCAGCGCACGCGTCAATTGGAGTTGCGGTCATACCGCTAGTGCCCTCGATACACTACTGCTGGCGCGGATGCGGGTATCTCACCGAGGAAGTACATATTGCGTGGTCAAGAGTCCTAAAGCTTCGCTGGTAATGTAGCTGGGTCTCCTCCGTGATATTATCTGTACACGACAGGGAAATAGTTTGATGTGACACGCGTATGTACAAGAAACAGCTAAAGTAGCTCTTCAGCCGAAAAAGTCCCGCTCACCTGGTTGAGTAAGGTGCAGAGCCACCCGCCCTTGTGGTGCAAAGGCAGTGGAGAAACGCACGCCATCATACCCCCCCGTCTTGACCATAGCACCGGTGGGCAGTGTTGTAGTACTACACTACTGTGCGGTACGTATCGGCAGCATGGATATTCTCAGTGGCAGGAGTGCTCGGACATCTATTGTACTCGTGATGGATCCGCCACAAACCGTTTTCGCGCGAATGCGCTTGTTTGGACGAACTAGAAGTCTTTTGAAGAGAGCGCCGCCGGCTGAGTCCGCCTCACCGATATTTGAGTATGCGCCGGAGCCTATTCTAGATGCGAAATGTGTGATGTATACAGCACGCCGTGTTCTGGCTGAAGCTTTCAGTAGTGCGTCCAATGAGCCCTGCGGACTCTTGCCCTGCACGGAAAAACATTCCGAAAACCGACAAGACGAACTCCGCATAACCTTCGTATCTGATACTTCCTTCTATACCGTGTAGATTATTGCTGTCTTGGTGAAGTGTTTTGTGTTTCCGACATCGTATGATTATGTTCGCCCGTGTTCCCGACGTGCAACGGTCGGTTCTTACCGCCTTTTTCAGGTCGCTGAGCGAGAACGAGGGTCTACAATGCATACCCGCCATGTAAGAGACGAGGTCGTAGAGAGCCAGCCGCCTGCAGGTTTTGCTAGTAATATTTTTCGACTGTTTTTATCACACCTGACATAGGATCGATGGTGCTGAGAGATGGCTGGGGGCTTTGGAACCTTTTCACGTGCACAACAGAGCACTGCTCCCCACTTTGTGATGTAGATGATTCATGGAAGAAATTTATGATCTGTGCAATGTACAGCGACTCATGCTGCCTGTATTGAGCCGTATAAACTGCCTGTACTGAGCCGTAAAATCTGCATATTTTACTGTAGTGCATGATGTAGTACCTGAACTTGCTCCAGTAGAACATGCTGTGGTACCCGAACTCGCTCTGTGCTATGTCTATACTGATACAACTGGAAGACAACAGCAGTGAGATCGAGAAATTCGTCGAATCTCATCTTTGCGAGCTGTGCGTGATACTTCGATCGCGCGTACCAGGTACACTGTACAATCCAGCATTACTTGACGGCAGGTTGGGACCTACTGTAGATGACCTAGACAGGGCGTTCGATGTGTAGAACGTCTGAGAGCCGCCCGCGACTCTCTCCGTGCGCGCTTCAGGGATGTTAGTCGTGCGTCTGATTCGATATATATATGTACTTGGGGACAACTTGGTTCCAGCGGCTGCTATAAGTGTGTCAAGGCGGCGCCAAACACCGCGGAACGTTAAGCCAAAGTGTTTCCCTGCCCGGCTTAGGCAACTCTTGTTAGCTCAGCCGTGTTACGTTAGGGGTAGTTGCACCTTCCGACCGGAGCGCCCCTCGCCTCAGGAGCTTCTCGCCCCAAGAGTACCCAATACATTCTGGTCGGGGTGTATATTCTACGCAGCTGTGTGTTCGGGACAAAAGAGGTGCGTCGATAGTGCCGGTTGAGTGGTGCAGGCTTCCTGCTGTGGCCCCTTTGAAATCGCTTGGCACAGAGGGGATTGACCTGTACGGCAGTGTGCGGGGTAGTGATGGTTGCTCGCTATTGTACCGACGTTGTTGGCAGGCGCACATCACATCGTACCTATAGGGGGTATCACTCCTGTGTCTCAACTTTAGCTGTACTCGTTGGAGTGTAAACATTTTCTCGAGTGAAGAAAGACTTACATGATTAGTGCTTCCCCTACCTAAGCATGCGTGGGTTGAAAATTGCATATCAACTGCCTCATACGACATCGGGGTTGCGTCTGCTGTAGTCAACGCCGAAGAACAAAAACTTTCCAACATGATCGAAACTCCTACGTTCGGCCGATTCTCCTCGGCTTAATTCCCCGGGCTGTCTATCTTTGCTAGCGAGCAACTGTTGATAACGCGCTGAACTAAATGCCACCCCACACGTTTGTATCCGCATCTTCCCTCCTGGGGAAAACTGCAGATCTGACTCTGTGAACGTGGGACCGCAGTTAGACGCCGATGCAACATGCGGTAAGTCATGGAGAATACGGTGTACTTCCAAGTGTGTTCATAAAACAACTCAAATTAAGCCCCCCACTGATGTCTGGTTCTGTTCGTCCCCTTGATCGAGAGCTGAATGCTTTGCGCACAAAACGATGATTAGCCGACCGTATGGGCAGAATCATCTAGCTGACCCATGGTGCTGTGAACCCGCGTAAGCCACCGATTTGTGTTCATGTTCGGGTTACATACGAC
>JBBMHQ010098193.1:0-10752 GCA_037834295.1 Postelsia palmaeformis | reverse complement strand
ACGACCCTTAGCCCGCGGGGTTGCTTTTTTTTTTTCAGGCAGCTCACGCACACGAGGTTCGACGAAACCATTGGGTGGAGTTTTTTTTTTTCGAAGCGCATCTACGTCCCGTTACGGTCAGGCGTTTTTACTTTCGACACCTCAACCAGCTGGGGACAAGGCAGGAATAAGTTCTCCAGAACGAACGGGTTTGTGCTGACGTGAACCGGACGCCATACCATATAGAATAATCTTGCACGGTGAATAATGCTGAGAGAAACACTCCACGCGAATTCGACTCGGCCTCTTGGGCGACAGCTTTGTTTGTTCCGTTCTTCTCGTTTACAGACTCAGTGCCCGTAGATTAAAGGCTGCTCGCTGCATGCCGGACTGGAACATGGACGATGCTTTGTAGGGCGGTCAAAGTACATAAATAATGTCCCGATGCACGAGCAGGTATACCTCGATCTGAACATCCCCTATCTGTTTATTCGGCGATCACATTCGTTGCCGTTGCCACCGGCCACGCTGTTGTGTTGTTGCCAATATTGCGCAGGGTGCCCGGAGTTCGCCACATGCGACGAGAACGGTAATACTTGTGAATGCCAGCCTGGAACCGACGGCTACAGCTGTGGTACGTTGCGTGAAATGTCAACATGTGCATGTCTTCGTGGGAGGGCCCACCAATTTGTTTTGCTCAAAGGGCGACCCCACCTGTCCTAGCAGCAGTGGTACAGTCCTGTGTCCTTGCGGACGAACGTGTTTCGTTCTCTTCTTCCAACCGCGCATTGCAGGATCGGCCAAATCTTTCGCATACTTCTTTATATAACATACTTGACACTCACGAATATACACACTACTCTAGGCCTAAGACGGGATGTGCGACAAGCACGCTATACTAACAGCACGATGAGCACGCGCGGCAATAAGGCGACGAATGTTGTCGACAAATATCGACGTTTGTGTGAGTCTGGTGCCGCACTGGCAGATAACAAGTATGGATGTGGCTGGAGTAGTGCACATCACCGTCTCCGAGCGAGAAGCGTAAAACAATCTTCAGGGGCACCGAACAGGGCGTACATCAAAAAAAAGGAGGAATGAGTTTGGAACGCTGTTAGAGTGTAGTCGGTATGATCTCACCCCGGCAAAGCGTCATCAGATGGCCGGAGGTTGGTGTATTCAGTATCCTCTGGAGACTGACCACCATGGGCCGCCCGAGGAGGAGGGACACAGCGCTACAAACTAACTATCAAGAGTTCGAGCCAGAGAAAAATACCTCTCTTCTTTGTGGGCTGAAACGGCAAGCCGCAATGTGTCGTAAAATTATTTTGAACCCTTGAAGGATTTCAGTCCCGTTTTGGAGACAAACTGCCCACAACTTAAATAGTCTCTCCTCGCGGTGGTACTAAAGCCCTAAAGGGATGGCAGAGTTTTTTTTCGGGGTTCCTCGCTTGAAGAGCTCCTACTTTCCTCTTGACCAAAACGAAAGGTTAAGAAATGACATCGGCTTAGCTGAACAACCCCAAGTAGCATGCGTACAGACGCTAGCGAAGAACACCGAGCGATATTTTTGAATGGGAGGGACAGGTCAGTTGTTGAGTTGGGGAGCTCCGTCAGTCGGAAAATATTTTCGACCAAACCTTGCGACCCCTACATACCGTGGCATTCGTCCGTCTCGTGTACCTATGTATATATATGACCTTCCTGTGCACTTTTGTTATAATTTGCAGTCGGGTCTTCCTCCGAGGTGATCAGGGCGTTTGAGTGCTCGTCTCCAGGTGAGCGATCGACACAAGACGCGTTCGACGCTAGAGGTGGTATCTTTATGCTAAAGTATTTCCTGAATGACGGGACTCCTTAACCAAAAAATCATCGGGATGCCAATCTTGTTTCGAAAAATGACGTACTTGTATACTTGGGCCATGGGATTATTCATCAGGATGCACTTTCATTTTGCTGATTTTAATTTTCGAGTGACTTTCTATAAAAATGGAGCTCTTGGAGTAGGGGGGCTCACTAAATTTAGAGTTGCTTTTCTATCGTTCAACGCATCACAGCGTATACCGAAATCACCGACCCTAGCCGTACAGTGTACATGCAGCAGGTCAAACCTTTCGTTATTTCGAATCTGTCTCGATCTCGACAGATATGCCGACAACGTGTCAAAGGTGCAGGATTCGTTCTTGATTACTTGAGCAGAACAGTCTAAAAAGATTGGTTGGTTATGCTTGGAGAGGGACACGGCATCGTTCTACCGATGGTTTTTCCCTCTGTGCGATCTTGACATCAAATTAGACTTTCAGCCAGCATTTGTCGGGGATCGAGTACTGTAAACGAAACGGTAGTGCGGGACTAATAATCATTCGCACGACCGCCGTGTTGGTGTTGTGCCGCCGTGAAAATTTAACGGGACAATGTTATAGCGGGACAATGCAATGCGACGAAGCGAAAATATATACGATTCATCAACAGCACCAGCGTTGCAAATCCTGTAGCATTCTCCAGTGGTACCAGGCACGTTCCAGAGGCTTCCTCTTTGTATAGCGTGATTGTTGCTTGCAGTTGATGGGGTGGACCGGAGGTCAACGATTGAGTATTTGTCCGATTGTGTTCTATCACCGAGCGAGTGCAATGTGTGCACGCAATACCTTTCTGATACAGTTCGGTCGCATCCCCCGAGATCGTTGCCACTCAAGAGCTTGACACTGTAGGTATGACGCCTATACGAGCACACTCAAACACTGACCTGCATGTTTCTATTTTTCCACTGTGCATCCGTATTGCTCGTCGCATACAATCGACACTCCGGGTGCCTCCCACCACGCAACGTCGCCCGCCTCCTCCATCCCAGCCCTCGTCGATGCCTCCGAGCGGACAACCGTGACGGTTGAGGCCGTTGCGTTTGACGAGAGGACAGCCGGATCTGGCTGCAGCCCGGACGGCTGCACGCCCGAAAACACTCGCGACAACAACCTCGACGGGAACTCTCGCTGGTCGTGCAAGGGTGACCTCGTCAAGGGGGACGGGGGTTGCTGCATCGAGTACTTCTTCGACGAGCCTCAGGACATCGTCGACATGAACATCGCCTTCCACAAGGGGACAGAGAGAACCCGCACCCTCGACGTGTACAACAATGGAGACTACTTTACCCAGATTGAGTCCAGCGGCTCGACAAACGGCTACGAGGAGTTTCCCCTCAACTCAGACGAGACGGCTGACCTCACGCTCTGCCTCGACGACTCCATGCCTGACTCGGATTGGCTGAGCATCACCGAGGTGGGTGCTGGGAGGAAAGGAATACGCTGTCATACGAGTTTGCGTGCGTAAAACCCCTTATTCGACTTCATAACCACCGGCAGGGTTGGCGCTCACGGCTGCCGAACCACTGAAGCGTGAGCAATATTTATTTTGCAACGTTCTACATCCGTGGTTGCAAAAACGGCTTATAGCAGGACTAGCGCCAACTCGTGCGTCCCTGTAGCTTCTTCTACCTAGGTACTCCGATGGCCGATCGTGGTCGTTTCACAGGACGTGAGCTACGATAGAGGCGGTCCTTTGCCGAACAATCATATATAACGTTGATAATAATAGTTTCCTGTTGCATCTTTAAGGTCACCGAGCTCGTCGGATTGACCCTACAATGGTTTCGTGAGCTCAGGTAAGGGTGGAGTGGCGAGTTCCTGCAGTGAGAAACCTCAGCAACTGTTCGATGCATCACTCCCGTAGCATTCATCATGGGCGCCTTTTTACCGAGGTGCTTCCCATGCCGATGGTTATGCAGCGAAACTCAGCACAAAGACAGCCCCCAGTCGTCTCAAGCGTCGTTGTGTATTGGTTCAATGTATTCAAAAGATAGCGGACACTGCTCGCCGCTAACATGAGTTCAACACAACGGACCACAACGGACCCTCTCGGTAGCACGCTATAACAAGCGGACTTCGCTAGCTGTCATCATGGGGGGTGCTGCTGTTGGGCTCAGAGCTTCTGCCGTCATTGTCAAGCTCATACGCTCACATACACCGTTTGTCCGCGAAGACATACAGGCCCCTGTCTACAGTGTATGAAATAGCTGTCGCCTGCGCCAAACACGTGTGCCGTAAGATGAACACGTCAACCGTAGGTTCTTCTATGGATTCCGTTTCACCTCTCGGAGGACGTACTACAACCAAAACGTACCAAAAACACTTAACACAAAAGCCAAACTATCTGCCTGTTGATTGTTTTCTTACCTTCCGCGGGGTCGAGACATGACAGTCGACCATTTGCCAAGCTCAATATTCCCATGATGGGGTGTGCAATTAGACTTATGCTGCTGAAGGGGTGCTTCCCACGTTTTTGTTGCCACGGTTTGGCCACTCGAGGAAGTTGGTCTGCGTAGCGTATTCGAAATCGGACTTGCAACAAACAGATGTCGCGGCAAGACGAACAATCTCATGGCGGTACAATCATTTCGTAAAACCAAAAACCACGAACGCAAACATGATACAGGGAATAACAAGGGGGGTGCCTCGGCTGGATGACTTCATGCGGCTGAGAAGTAGCCACTCCTTGCTAGCATTTGTGAATAGTGGTGAAGCTTCAAGCTGATAGGTTTTGCGGATTTGCGTACAAGCATGACAGCTGTGAGATCAAGGACCCGATCCTACGGGTGCCAAAAGTTTTTATTCGCAGATGGTCTGTATAACCACGCTTTCCAAGAGAAGCAGTTGTTGCGTGCATGCTGAGGGTGCGGGCCTCGCCAGCTCTCGAACTATTCAAACGACTATCTTGCTTACGTCCGCGTTGTAAACGTCGAACACTTTAGGCATTTGTTGATCCAAGGATCCATTGACTCCCCTTTTGTGTGCCCGATTCTTCTGCCCCTCGTCGTCCAGGTACAATTCATGGTCAAGTAACATTGATTTCGAGGTACGAGCCCGGAGCTTTGTCAAGGCGGAAATCATGTCGTAGCATTCATATGCCGCATTAACTGCAGAGTTCGGTATCGAGCGATAATCGACGTTCGATAACGATAGTCTGAATAGCGATCGATACATTACCGATAGTCGGAATGGCATTCGATAGGATAGCGAAAGTCCGAATAGCAATCGATACGATACCGGTAATTACAATCAATTCGATGAGACACCGCTAATCAGAAGAGGTAGTCGATATTATTTGGAGATATGATGCATCGAAGCTTTCAAGCTCTTGTTCAGTGCCCGTAAAAATTCTGACGGGGAACGCGGGGGGGAAGGAAGGCCAAAGAAGTCCGATACGATACATCGAGACTTGGATTATTTGATATATCAACCTTTTCATACTATATCCAGCTATAATTCATTACCGCATTGTAAACTGCAGTCCATACACCTTTGTGCAGTGGACGTTGTTGTCTGTTGACGAGCGAGCGGTACGAAACGGGTAAAGCTGCACACTGGCGCAGACGATCGATCTAATAAGGCGGTAGTCCCAGGCGGTGCCAATACAATCGACGACATACAAAACTGGAGCTTCCAGTACAATTTCGCTTGAGGATAGTTGCAATCGATATCTAGAATACACCAGATTAGAGCTGTCAGTGCGGTTCTGTTTGAGCTCGGCTGGTCTTCGATGAGCGTTTTTATTTTCCTTCTACTCGTCTTCTTCTTACTCCTCGTTTTCGTTATTTTGTTCATTTTTGTTCTTCATGTATTTGCTCTCGTTGTTAGCGGACGATACCATTACGGTTCTTCCGTCCGCGGGCCTGCAAGTCTGCCCTCCTTCTCTTCTTGCTGTGTTTCGCTTCCTGGCTTTCCTGCTTGTTTTTCTATGTGTTCTCCTTTTGATTCTTGGTTTTCGGCCGTCCTGTCTTTTTTTGTTGGTTCTGTCTGGTGCCCTACGTACTTATGTTGCGACCCGCAACCTTCAGGTGCATCTCATACGCATGGTTGCGGTCTTGGGTATACGGTATGGTTCTGGCACATCATTCTCATGTACGGAGTAGTTTTACTGAGGTACCTTCCCCGTTCTGGCCTAGGGAGACATCCTTTTCAAAGCTTTTGGGGCCTGTCTTGTGACGATGTACTCGGATTTGTCGACGACTCGATGTTAAAATAGACGAATAACTGCACTCCGTACCCCAGCGGACAGCACCCATCCAGGGCGCATTTCGACGTAGGGTTGTAGCTACGAGGAATCCATATGTGTGAGGGTATATTGTCCGGCCGTCGGCGTCGCGGTCACGTTTCAAATCGGTGTGTCTCGGTCTTCGAGTTGACATGTATATCCTGCCCGACGCCTCAGACCGCCGCTGAAGAAGAGCTTCTTAGTTTGCGTAGGACTGTCGTACCCACCTTTTTGTGGATCGATTGTAAATGAGTGCTGCGCGTTTTTACTTGCAGCGGTGAAATCGTTAAGGCTGGAAGCGGGGCGGGAATAATGGACGTAGAAGGACAGTCCAGCGTTGGCAGATGCCTGCATTCTGACGTTATCGTCAGGGTCCAAGCAGATATGTTGCACTCGAGGTAGAAATGCCTCCGCATCACGACGTGATCTTGTGCGTGGTGTTTGGCTGATGTTGTCAGACTATTTGCGGGGAGGGATCATCGTGCGCGAAGCCGTGGGGTAGTGCGTGTCCGCCAACATAATCACTAAGTACGCGCCCCTTGACGAAGTGGAGGGAACGTTAGAATCACTACCGAACAAAGGATTTCGCCGTCGACCTTACTTAAAAAGGGGTTCGATGTGGTATGTAATAACTTTCAGTATCCTTCGGCAGTGGTGTTTTGGTGGTTCGTGCTCGTAGAGGTGGCTCCAGGCCCTCCTGCATCTGAGGCGCTCGATCGCATCGAGCGGGAGCATTCCAGAATATGGCGCGTGCAACCCCCTTGTGCCCCTATACACCGTCTGGCTGTGCTCTGGTTATATTTACAACACGACCCATGTGCCTCATCTGTACCTGACGGGTGGCACAGCTTCGTAAGCGGAGGATTCGCTCCAAAAGAAAATACTAGTCACCCTTTGCCGGGATGCAATGGCACTATAGTATTCGCGTCAATGGTTGCGTTCAAGTTACGCCGCAGTTCCACCTTGTTTGTACCAACATGAATTTACGAGACGTCCCCACAGTTAAAACTCGCTCACGTAGGTGGACGGTAGCCCTTCTCGTTTAGAGAACGACGTAGAGTTCGACTTGAGGCATCCCGTAATGTGAAATGTGTTCCCGCCACTCGACCGAACGACCCTGACTCAACCAGGCATGGCAATGTTCGGATAGTGGAGAGGGATCCAAGAAAAAGTCTTCGAGGTCAAAAAGCGGATCGTTCACGTAAGAAAGTTGTACCGACAGCGTTAATAATGCCGATCGTCTGCGTGCGAATGATTCGATATCTCCTCAAGTACAAGAAACAATAAAAAGGAGGGGGACCGCTCACCACAGAGTAACTCCACCCCCGTAAAGGACCGGGGCTATTGACTTGATTGGCCATGAGTATTCGGAAAGAAAGATCATGATAAACGTTCACGTAAGAAAGTTGTACCGACAGCGTTAATAATGCTGATCGTCTGCGTGTGAATGATTCGATATCTCCTCAAGTACAAGAAACAATAAAAAGGAGGGTGACCGCTCCCCACAGAGCAACTTCACCCCCGTGAAGGACCGGGACTAAAAATTTGATTGGCCATAAGTATTCGGAAAGAAAGGTCATGATAAACGTTCACGTAAGAAAGTTGTACCGACAGCGTTAATAATGCTGATCGTCTGCGTGCGAATGATTCGATATCTCCTTAAGTACAAGAAACAAAAAAGGAGGGTGACCGCTCAACACAGAGCAACTTCACCCCCGTAAATGATCGAGACCATTGACTTGATTGACCATGAGTATTCGGGAAAAAAAGGTCCTGATAATATAGCGGACGTGCACTGGTGTCACTATATTTCACGAGAAAATTCGAGCGCACAGAGCAAAAGAGCATAGGCCTCGAAGTCGGTAGACACCTTCTAGGCACACGCACGGATACCAACCGGAATGCAAGGGCAACACCTAAAAGGGGGCAGAATGAACCTGTCGGTAGCGATTCCGATCTCAACGAGGATCCTTAATTGGGCCAAACAAGGTTCTGCTTTAGACGTTGGGAGGCCATGAAAACTTTGCGCCACGATAGGAAGCGTTTCGGTGTTCTCGTGTCTGCATGTGCGTATCGCGGGCGGAAGCCATCCCCTCTCCCCCCGCCCCCCCCATCCCCGCCTTCGTAGTCCTATTATGAGGGGGAGCAGAGTGGCAACATGATCAAGTCGACGCGTTCTACTGTAAATGTAACATTTTTTCCGCTCAAATGTTTTCTGACCGACGGGGGGGTGGGCCCCTAACCCAAAATCATCGGAATGCCAATCTCCCTCCGAAAAAAGCGTGAAAGATGAAATCGGGCTATGGGATTCTTCATGAGGAGGCGAGTAAGTTTTGCTATAATCATGTTTCGGGTGAAGTATGGAGCTCGTCGAGCGAAGAGCCTCAAAAAGGTTTGCGTGAAGGTTTATCGTAAAACGCGGCACAACGGATACGAAACATCACGATTTTTACTCAACTGAGTACTCGATTTGGTCCTGGTCAGAGCTGGTCTTACAGAAGATCCGAACAGGGTTTTCCGGTTTGTTCCAGTGTATTCCCGACACCCCTGGAAGCTTCTTATGCGCGTCACAGAGGTGGACGGACGATAAAGGCCACCGAGGCCACATGATGACAGCAGTCACCACCATGGTCGAAGTGGTGGGTAACATCGCTTCAGGCGTTGCTTACCATGGCGCCCCCAACGTACGAATACGCCACGACCCCCCTGCACCTCAGCCAAGGCAAGCATCTGGATGACCTTCGCCACCGCAAAACTTTAACTCAGTCCCTCCAGATGAAGGGGCTTTTTCGACGAACTAGATGATGAGCTCCTCCGTCCGCTTCCCTGACGAAATAACCACTATGCCCAGCTTTCGTTTCGGTTTCGACGTCCGATCGCTGAGATCCAACTGGGAGTCTGGATTCCCGTGATGGTTACTTACGACGCAGATAATACCGCTGTTCCGGGTGTCGAGTAGTAGTAGTATGGCCGTCCGTGAGGGGCGATGTGCATTATTTAGACGAAGACATGGACTGAAACTGCTCCCCTTCGAAAAATTTGAACCCAAAGACTGTTCTTACCCGATGAGAAACCCTCCTGTAGGGTTAGCGGGTAAAATTGGAATTCGGGGGGAAAAAAACTGAAAAAAGGCTGTTCGTTGAGACCGACTCTTCCTACTTATTGCTTCGTTTCACTCCATAATATGTATTCGATCTATGATAAAATTTGCAAGATTCAGTCAAAGATAAGGCAGCAAAACCAAGTATCAAATATTTAATCGATCCAACTCACAGCTGACGTATTTCTTTATAAAGTTGATAAAAGGCGGCCATGGTGAGCACGTGAAAACCTTTGAAGGCGTCAACTGCTCCGAAAGGTCGACAGAAGGAAGGAGGACATATTATATGAGTGAGAAACCTTTTCAGAAACTTCGAGAGAGACGGCATTATGGACCAAAGCCCTCGAAACGTTTTTTTTTTCGAGTCCAGAACGACGTGCTCCGGACCTCCCTGACATCAACCCATGTTTTCGGACGATCAAATTCCAAGGAGTACTTCGTCTGCTCGTGTGCGAGGAGAAACGTAAGCCCTCGTGGCGTGTGTCATGTGCCGTTGCTCGTGATCAAGACTACTAGTACAACAAACCTGAACAGCCGACTACACCGACTATTATTAGGTACTCTCTGTCGGCGTATGGACGTTGATATTCATATACGTAGTACTAGGTAGGTATTACGTAATGCCGTAATACGCACTGATACGTGTATACGAATATCTCCGAAACTGATAGTGTTTGAACTGGGGTCTGAGGAGAAGAGAAAAGGAGAGGAGGAGGAGAAATACCGAGAAACAAGAAGAGTGGTCGAGGAAGAGCGGACCTTCGCCTGATCGTCCGGTACAATCACAGAATATCGCTCACTCTACGGGCAGTTCAGGTTGAACAATGCCCACTCCACGGGCGGTTGAGTTGACCTTATCATCATGGAACATCATTGAACAATGCCAACTCTACGGGAAGTTCAAGCAGAGAGCCAATATCCTAGTGAGTGTACCGTTAACTGTTGACAGCCGATAGTCCGTCCTGCAGCAAGAATCATATGCAGCACCCACGGGGGGCGCACAAGACGTGGGACCTCACGAAACATATGCGCTGAGAACATATTTGGATATCCCAAACTAACTCCAGCATACATACGCTGTCAGCATGCAAATTTTAGTCATGTACGCACCTTCGCTATCCCGAGTGTCCCTCAACACTCGTTTCTACTCAACACGACAGTTATATGGAGTGGATGAAAGCATGACAACAGCTAGCTGTTGTGTCCAGGTCCGATAGAGCGCCACCCTGTTCCTTGACTAACCTTCATCCCGATGACGCCACAAATCCATCCTTAGCTAAGATGAGCTTGAGGCGAATAGAAGGGGGGCAATTGCCACGGACAGGGTAAGACGTATCGGTAATAGACCTCGGAACACGTGTGAAAGAAAGACACCTCTTAACCCCTTGAGGACCCCAGTTCCGTTTTGGGAGCAATTGGGGACAAAGTACTTGGAATTAGAATAGTATGTCCCCAAAACGGGACTGGGGTTCTGAAAGGGTTAAAGTCATGCATGAAAAATCCCATCGGACTAGATTTTGGATGGTTGGGGGTTCGCGGCATGAACCGTGTTGACCTCTCCTCTCAAGCTGACTACGAGGACCTCC
>JBBMHQ010098182.1:0-10120 GCA_037834295.1 Postelsia palmaeformis | reverse complement strand
AGCGCGAGGAATAACCCCATTGTCAAAGTATGCGGAACTATACAAAAGCGTCATTTCGCGAAACAAGGTTGGCATTCCGACGATTCTGGGTGAAGGAGCCCCGTCATCCAGAAACGATTTTAGCGGAATGTTCTACCTTTATCGTAGATCGCGTCGACCCCCCCCCCCCCCTTTGCGGCAGCACCAGTCCAAACACTGTAAAAAAATACGACTGCGTCCCTCCCCGGGGCGAACCCCGCCTCCGCCGTCATCCCACCGCCACCACCTTGCCGACGATCACCACGTGCGTATCTCTTGTTGTTGCTGCGTCGCAATGCATGACCATGTGCCGAAAAAAAACAAAAAAACGCCCCGACAAGTTCTGCGGCGAGAGTGGGGCTGGCGGCAGCTTTGGTTACGCGCAACTCTAGCACGGTCTACGCGGAGGAAATACTGCGAGAGCTCCAGCCCGGCGAGCGAGAGAAGGTTTGTGTTTGGGCGTGGAAGGTCGGGGTGGCGGGGGGGGGGAGGAGCAGGTTGTGATTGCTCTGGTCTTTGCTGTCTTCGTGCGGTCGGGTAGTTGGAGCGTTGGATAACACGAAAACGGGTGATACCCCCTCCCCCTCCCTCCCCCCCGACCGCCAATTAATTCGATGCTGTCATCGGTTTCCAAGAAAACCCGCCTGGCAAGCGGTTCTCGGCAGGGGTGCAGTTCGCCCTTCATGTGACTCGCCGGATACATCACGGCGCTTCGCGCATGGCGCAAGCAGTGTCTACCTGGTCGGTGAACACCCGACGTGCTCCGTCCCAGCAATCTGTAGCGATGCGAGGGCCTCGTATGGTCATACGACT
This sequence comes from Postelsia palmaeformis, assembly GCA_037834295.1. Classification (NCBI taxonomy): domain Eukaryota; class Phaeophyceae; order Laminariales; family Laminariaceae; genus Postelsia; species Postelsia palmaeformis. The sequence goes on along the minus strand of JBBMHQ010098182.1, from coordinate 9,289 downwards.
ACGGCTATGCATGATATCGAGTGCCATCCGCCCACACCAAAACACTTGAGGTTCGAGATGTGGAGCGGACAGCCCTGTTTCTTCCCAATATACATTTTTTGTCGTTCAAGAAGTGTGAACCCCCCAAAAAATGAGATGATGCACACTTCAACAACATTTTCACATCTTCTAGCAATATCGCGAGCTTTAATCTTCAGAATTTTTTTATCTTGTTGTTTTTTGCCAGGACGAGCGATCGCAAAGACTACCGACACACGCCACCACCAGCTTTTTTCTCGTCCTTTTTACGAACCCTCGAGCCGATCCGCGGCAGGTATTGGGGTTGAACTCTTGAGCCCAACCATTCCACAGCTATAAATAAGGCCCTCTGTGCCCAAAGGCACGTACTTTGTGTCATACCCAGTATAATGACAAGACATTGCATTGTCTACTGTAGCATCTCCGTGGCGTAGTTTCGTGACCCCAGAACTTGTGCATCTCTCTAGGATTCAAGAATTGGCTTGGACACTCGTTGTGCTGCCTGTCGACGAGTAGGAAGAGCGGCTTAATGTGAAGAATACACAAACACACACACACACACGAAAAAGAAAACCGACGGCCCGCTCTTTTTCTTGAGTCCCAGACAGGGCGGGGGAGGGGGGTTGCTGAAATCAAGGACTGCTGCTGTAAAAGCAAAACTGAAAAGCAAATAAAAATGTTTCAAGTATTGAAAATTCTGAAAAAAAGCCCCTCAAGGTTCTTCGTATCGATACCCTGGTACTTTGTTCTGTATCCCGACATGGTGGCGAACATGACTCCGTTTTCAATTTCTTCCTCTTATTCCATGTAGCCCCGATCCAACCATTGTGCTCTAAGCCCGCGAATGCGCGAAGCTCATCTTTTTGCAGATTTTGATCAAATATCGGCTACTGATAGGAGTAAGCAGAATCAATCAACAAGGGGGACTACCGCATGAAATGCAACAAGTATTGCTTTCGTCAAGGCTTCAGGTCCTGATCGATACGAGCCCCCTCCTTCACGCCCTGGGAGCCTATTGTGTTCTGGATCCCTCATTTCCTTTATTTGGATGGCGTGCTCGGAACGGAACGCTCGCTACACATTGTCAGAAAGATGCCAGCTGGAAAACAAATAAATAAATATGTATTTCAACACGTACCTACCTTCTGTCGCTCGTGGGGGTCATAGTCCAAGCTTTTTTCAACGATGAGTGTTCTCGAAATGAGGAAGGGGCCTCATAAAAGCTACCGCTTTGTACCAATTGTTTTTCTTTTAGATAGCATAATAATATACAGATGGTGATTATATTTCGGGGCAGAGCGGTAAATGCTATTCTAGCTGCAGTGTATACCAGTGCCTGTCCAACACGTCCCTCCTCCGCGTTTCGAGAAACATGTTTGAGCTCAATGTGTATCGGCGGTTCTCGGGAAGGTATTCATTGCTGGGTCAGTCTTCAAGGCGCAGCAGACATCGTTTATTTTTAATGGAGGCACCGTTTTGATTTTTCCTATCGACAGAGTGACAGCTGCAAAAAGAGCAACAACAAAGCACGAGACGAAAAACGAAAAAAAAAAAAAAAATAGCGACAAAAACGGATAGCAGAACACATAATAAAAACGATAGAGACGACAACACACAACTAAAAAGCTTACACACGACACTTGCCTGCCTGAAAACACACATTTGCCCTCCCCATTCCATTTTTTTTGTTTTGATTCGCGCCCAAAAGGTGGAACACAAGGAGTCGATAGGCCTGCTGCTGAGGTGGTTCAGCTCGAACAACCCCACCTGCCGCTACCGGCTTCGGCTGGGCATTCCGCTGGAGCGCGTGGCTGCCAGGAGGCTGGCCGATGTGAGCTTGGTTGGATCTCACGCGACACAGAGAAACTGGTATACGCCCCTGTCCCCATATGCAAGCCTACGCACAAGGACAAGGATAAGGACCGCTTGGTGTTGATATTAATGTCTTAACGGTCCTTATATTTTCATTCACAGTGGAAATATTTAATCCAAGCGGCCCTTACATTTCAGGAGATATAGTGGTATACGAAGTATACCACATCATATACTTAGCAGTAGTATTGCGTTCGCAATCCCCATCAAATACGGAGCATGAATTTCAGCGTCGATCACTCATGAACGTTTCCCGAAACAAGGAAAAACAAATAAGCATATCTTAGGGAACGAGGCGCCTTTTAACTCCGCGCTAAACCCACGAATAGCCCTGCAGAATTTCCCATTTCTTTTAACAAAGTTGTTTGTCATTCATTAGGAAGCCAAGAAAAGCGAAAGTGGTAAAAGTCGAAACCAAAAACACCCGCCTGACAACCAGCGAGCATACATACACGGACCCCTTCGCTGGCTGTGCTCCAGTTGGCGTGCTACACCCTCGCCTCCGAGATTTTTCGTCCAACTCGTTGTCTCTATCAGGTTACCCGCGCCCTCGTCCACGCTGTGTTGTCGTTTTTGTTCCCGGCGTGGGGGCGCGTATCACGCTCCTCTTCTCTTCCCGCGATACGGTGTCTTGGCGGCAACGACAGCGGCGGCGGCGCCGGCGGTGGCGGCGGCCTGAGCCCTTGGCCAACGCCTCGGCAATGCTTCGGCAACACCTCGGCAGTAGCAGCAGTAGCAGCAGTAGCAGCAGTAGCAGCAGCAGCAGCAACAGCAGCAGCAGCAGCAGCGGCAGCGGCAGCAGTGGCAGTAGTAGCCGTGCGACAAAAAGTTCTTTCGTTTGCGCGTAACTGCGCCCCTCAGTCCCACCCCCCCGCTCCGGGGTTCCCGCCGTCTCCGATCGCACGTGTAATATCTCCGTGTTCTTCTGCAGTTGAACATGCTGGAGAGGCGAGTTCTTCAGCTGGCGGGGTTAGCAGATTGCAGCCAAGTGAGAAAGTATTTCCCGTGTGCCCCAACCCTTCTTGCACTGCATTCCTTTGATCACAACCGGCGCGCAATACGTATGCCGCCCCTACTGAGTCGGGCGGACGGAATGACAGCAGATTTCTCCCAGATATACACCCTGGGATCGTTTTGTCTTCGTTGCCGGCTCGTCTGACCCCGGCGTCGTTAGTGACGGGTATCGTGCGTGTCAGGGCACGTTCTATTGGGCACACTGTTGGACATACAATGCCATACCAGGTATGTTGAAAAACGGTTTAGCCCACGCGCGACCTGTTAGATGCCGAGCGTGTTCCACTCAGATCACGTTCGAGAGCACTTGCCAGTGTATGTAGGGGTTGGTATGATACTCGTAGGTATCTAAGAGCACGTCTCGTAGGATCTAAAGAGCAATGGCTTATAGGAGTGACGCCAAATTTTCTGAGCCCCTCACATCTATGGAGCTTGTCGATAGTAAGCTACCCGAAGCGTTCAATTGAAAGAACGTTTGTTCGTGTGACCCGACCAACATTTCTTTGCGCTAATACGCGGGATCATAGTAAACAGGACCAAATGTTATTATTAAAACAGTAAAAAAACGTAAATATATAGTTTTTTGTGTGTACCGTAGGTCCTATTTACTATTGCTCTCCGTAGTCGTCCCGAAACAAATATATTACAGTGGTTGAAGTATTACACGAGCCGGCGGTTTTTCACTTGAGAAGCTCAGCCGGTCGGAAAACATTGAGCCGAAAAGATCCACTCCTTATCGTGGGATGAGTCCTCAAGGGTTGGTTCCCTTCAAGGCCTACCAGTTACATTTTTAAATTTTCGAAATGTGCGCCGTTATCATACGAAGATTGAACCGAACCCACCCTGACCACCTTTTTGACGCAGCACGGTGACTGGGACAATTTCCGAAATGCCACGCTTGATGGAAAACCTTTCAAGTTCCCTGCCGACGGAGGGTGGGTGGCACCACCACAGGGGCTTCTCAGTGTCGACTATGTGTCGCCTTTCCAGCCGGTGAGCGGGGGAAAAAAAGCAAAACACCCGGCTCTCCGACCCTCCGTGAACACTGCAAGGATATATATATATATATATATATATTCAATTGTTTAGGGGAATAGTCATGAATGAGCAACGTCGAAGTTCATGGTAAACATTGTCCGATGGTAAACTCAGTCATGGTAGTAATAGCTACCCTGGGCTGGGGAATCGATCGATTTTTTAACCGCCGGGTAGCTCAGTAGGTAACACAGTCATATACATTTAACGTCGTCGAGGACACAGGTTCGGGTTTGAATTTCTGTTCTTGGAACGTTTTTTATTATACAGACATTCTTGCGCGTGCGTTCCTGAAAAACATATCTCCTGGGTTCACCATGTGTCGGAATGAAGCGGGTATAGGTCCACTCGTACCCTCGCTTCGAAGCCGTGCCACTGTTGTAGAGACTGCACTTTCGAGTGAAAGCACACGAGGCTGTTCATGGATTATTACCCGACCCGCGGGTCGGGTCAGGAGGTCTTCAAACACTCACGCGTCGGGTCGGGTCGAGTTGGGTCGGGTCGAGTCGGGTAGTCTTATCCGACCCGTGAACAGCTCTGGAAAGTCGGTTTTCACTGACGAGGCTTCTCATGTGAGGAGCTACCGCATATTTGTGCTATTGTCACACTGGGTGATAATATAACACACCCCTCGGGACGAATTTCAGACACGACCTCTTCTCCGATAGCTACGTACAGTAGCGGGGACGCGCGCACCCAAGAAAAATGACTTATTCTAGGAAGATCCGATCCGGACCTTTCCGTGCTCGCCGCGTCGCCTGGACTTTTCCGTACCCTCCCCGCTTGTTGAGAGCTAATCAACGTGGAAGTGTCTCTCGAGGGGGTGTGCTATCTTATCACCCTAGTGTGATAAGTGTACACAGTGAATGGTACGCGCCTGGCACTCAATATCTATGGACCCGGTTGGCCTTCTACTACTACTGTAAGTAGTGTTCGCTAGATAGATAGCTACGTAGTCCATGGAATTGTGTACTGGGTTAGGGGACGTTGTCAGCAGAGCCTCTTTGTTTTTTCTTCTCTAGTTGGTTGAGATTTGTAAAAACATTTTTCAACTTTTGTGAAAGTCAGCTTTCTTGCTGTGTCGCCCTCTCTCTGTTAACCTTTACAGATATGGATATTTTTTTGGAAATTGTTCCGCCCTCTGTTAAATGTCACAGACTTGGAGAGATTATTGGGCAATCATGGCACTTGTTTCACAAATATGGAAACTATGGCTCTCCGATAATAAACGGATCTTTTCGAAAGTCGGCACTACAGTAGCTGGGTGAGGTACACATCTCCGGTAGCTCCTCATGTAGGGAGCACCATAAAAACAAGATGTTATAATCATAGCCCGTACCCTAGACACAGCATGCAGTTCGGGCGAAGCCGTCGTCTAACGGGTCCCCAAAACGGATTTATGTATGTCCATTCAGTTCGCGTTCTTGACGCGCTTCGTCTATGCTCTCTCTTTTGTTTTTGTTTTGTGTTGTCCTCTCGGTGTTGTTCTCGCTCGGAGAACATACGTAGCGAGCGAAGTTCTGACTCAATTTACCGGTCGGTATGGAATTAAATGACAATCTACTCCTGTAATAAGTTCATACTTCGTATACACCTGGTTATAAAATGTTTCGAAGTCACATTCTTCACTATAAATACACATGCTTCCTTCTTCGTGTGGGTTTTCCCTCCTTGGGGAATGTTTACGAGGCACATTGTCCGACAACCATTAGAAGGTGTCCATTCTGGCGGAAACTGACGAAGGAACACCATCCCTGCACCCCCCCCCACCCCCGCCCCGCCTCCGCCTCCCTTTCTCGTGAACATCTACCCTCTTGCCCTATCTGCCAAACATATATGGAAGGCGTACAGCACGGAGGGGGAGGCATCGCCACTCATGACCGACGAAGATTTTCGAGATTTTGTAGCAGCTCACGTGGTAGTTAAGGATGAACCCGGCCCGCTGCGCGACAAGGGTGCCACGAGGGCGATGGCCCATGCCTTCGGCCAATTCGACAAGGTGACACGAAGCGCGACGTGATTTCTTTTGTACGTCAATACTTGTGTGAACAGTGTTTGTTTGTGTGTGGTGTCTGAAACGTTATTTCCACCCAACCACGTCATCGGTACACCCCAAGTGTCCGTCCTGATGAAATTTCATCCTATACGTACGTAGAGGTACCCAATCCGTCCCGAGCAAGGAGCGATAGCACATTAATATTGAGTCATAATGATTATAGTATCCAAGGACAGAGTAGTACAAATTGTGTGATCACTGACTCTGCGAGACGAAGAAAACCCGAAAGAACCGACCCCCTCCCCCCCACGCACCAAGTTACGTACGTACATGCAAAGTGGAATGCCAGCGTACCGGGTACGAAACTACTCGTACAGCAACCATGCTTTATATACTATGGCGAACATAGACCAGCATTAATTCCAAGCACTTTGCTCCCGTGAATAAATGTGGATGCAAAGTTCCAGCAGGGTTTTAACCCTTGCACACCTCGGACAAATTATATCTACAGACATATCATCTACAATATATCATCTACAGGTAGATCATGATCTAGATCACCTAGTTCATAACCTGCGCTGCGAAAGGTTGTACAACATCTATCTGCATGGTATACATATCCAACCTAGGATAATGTGCTGGATCGTGCGCATACATACGGGCCCTATCCGGCAAAATGAGCAAGACCATGTTAATAAAAATGCCGCGATCACACCTTGCCTTTGAAATATCTAAATCATCAACTAATTGTGGGAAATCGATTATATTCGTCCAAGCTGTGAAACCCTTTTTTTAGTGCTGCACTGTGCCGGACAACGACTGCCTCTTTCTCCGGGAACTTTATCCTCGAAGCGGGAGGGAGCGCCGACGCCAGTGTTACGCTCTGCTGTCCACGGCAAACTGCAGTCATTCCCGTTGTGGAGACGACCCACTCAAGTTTATTTAGTTTGTCCCCAAAAAAGCAGGACCGTTCGTAGTCCTAAGAGGGTTAGCGCTCTATTATTGTTTCCACACGCCTGACAGACCAGACAGATCACGATCTGTAGCAGATCAGATATATCACGATATGTAGTAGATCAGATAGATTATCTAGATCCCAACCAGGTTACCTGCAGTTCTGAGATGCTATGCAGGATCTGTTCACCCTACCTATCCAACACCAGGAAGGAGACATGTCCTCCTCCCAGATCATGCAGACTAATAATACGGCTCCAACCCCCGGTAACACGAGCTAGATCATACAGATCATACAAATCATACAGATCAGGGGATCTATCTATCTGGCATGAGATATCTAGACAATCGAGTCGGAATTCTGTATATGATCTGTTCGAGGTGTGGATGCTGATGCCTCCCTCCATGCGTACCACCCGGTGGTTGTGTGGTTTCGCCTACATTTTTCATTCTGCCTGCGTTCCCGCTGTCGTCAGGAAGGACAAGACCCCGCGATTGCGCGGGCGCTTATGACCAGAGCCTGCGGTTTTCCCGTCACCCCCACCGTCCATCAGGTATGAGGTACTAGGAGTCACAAATAGTATCTCCGCCCCAGTGGTGGACCGGCCATTGGATACTCTGGGTTTACCAGTAGGTCCAAACGAGCTACGAGTACGAGACGTATGAGGTGCCGGTATAGGACCTACTTACTGTCTCTCACCTACGACGGTAAACATGCCGTACATGCACGTACGGCCGAGGGTGATCCATGCGGAGACTAAGCGCAGAACCCAGAAAAAGACGCGATACTCCCTGCAGTCTTTCTTCCATACAATGAAACGAAAGTGAAACAAGATACTTCGCCGGATTTCCGGACAAACAGCATAACAATAACAAACCGCAATATAAGACACCCTGGTGGCTTAGGAACACCAATTTATACTGAGTGAGGTTGGGACTACTAATACAAGCCCTTACCGGTAATGTTGGAGGTCCCGTACAGTAATGCATGTACATGTTAATTGTAGATAAAACATCCACCCCAATTCCAATATAAGCAATACTAACCTCACGATGAACAAAGCACGAAAAAATCTAGGAAAAAGTCGGAACAAACTCTAAAATGGATTTCCACAACTCGAATCAGAATCAAAGAGCAGTCAAAATTGAGCGAGACAGCCGTTCCTACAGTAGTTTGAATTGAAGAGAACGCCCATCCATACTAGTTTCAAGACAAGCAGAAATAAGAAAGTCGGGGGGGAAAATTAAAAAAAATGCAGTGTTTGCAAAACTCGGGTCAGGATAAAAAATAAAGGCAAAACGGAGCGTGGTAGCGGTTCCTACTCTGAATTCGATAAAAAAAACCCGTTGGCACTAATTCTATGATGAAAACATTAAAAAACAGTCGGGAAAGTCGAAAAAAGTAAGAAATACGATTTCCGAATCGCGACCAGGGATCGAGAAGCAGTAAAACCTGAGCAAGATGGCCGCTTCGACACTAAATTGAGATAAAAGTCCACCCAGACTAGTTTCAACATAAAACATCGAAAAAAACGGGGAAAAAGTCGAAAACCACACGGTAAGCTTTGACTAGGCCTACCACTCGGCAGCGGGCAATATCGTGTACCTCTGCTGTTCCCGGCGCAGCTATGCACGTCAAGCTGATGCACTCGAAAGTGAGCATCTCTCCTGTACCTTTGCCTCTTATAGCAGATAAACGTCGGTAGAGCCCATGACTATTGAAGGGAAAATACCGTCGGTCGACAACGAAACTCATATTTCTTGATTTCTGTACTTTACTTAGAAATATTATGCCTAAAAATATAAAATGGATTCCCAAAAATGGAGGGAGAGTCGAGAAGCAATCAAAACTGAGCGAGATAGTCGCTCTGTCACTAAATTCAAGATAAAAAAGTCTGAAAAACAAAGTTGAAAAACCAACTCTAAAGATATTTGTTTGTCTGTGGGTGGTCGATTTTGAAAATGATCTTGGTATAGTGTATTGATCGAAAATTGTCGATTTTCAGGATTGACTTAGTTTTCGTGTGGCATGTCGAAACCGACTTGATGTTCGTGTCGGGGCGTCAAAATTGATTCGATTCTAGAGTTTTCCATATCGTTTTAGCACGAGGTGTGCGATTCCACATCAAGACCTAGGCAAGACCCTTCGGAGAATCGGTCGACACCGTAGCCAGGTATTGTATCCAAAAGAAAGTTATCGTAGACTTGCCGCATGTCACAATGTACCCCCTCTACCTGGGGCTATGTTTTTGAGCGAGCGCGAAACGCACGAAGCTAAAAAATAAAAGCACGCAGGAACAAAAAGAGTGCAGAAGGCAGGGCCACGGAAAAAAAAACATTGTCAAGGTTTATACCGTAATTTTTAGCTGTTTCGCTTCAGGAGACGATTTCGTCGACACT
>JBBMHQ010098171.1:0-10120 GCA_037834295.1 Postelsia palmaeformis | reverse complement strand
CCCCCCCCCCCCCCCCCCCCCCCCCCCCCCCCCCCCCCCCCCCCCCCCCCCCCCCCCCCCCCCCCCCCCCCTTGACGCACCGGGAGGCAACGTGATTACAGTATGAAGATAGCACGCCCGGTATCGGTGGGAGAGGGTAGAATTTTTTTCGCGCATCCCATGCCTGATCCTCTCCACAGCTGCGTTGTTCTCCGGCACACATGTGGTAGCATTCCATTCTGAAGAGAGCGGTTCATCCACAGTCACTCCCTCCTCCATATCGACCCTCCCGGGACCTAACCCAAACTCCATAACCCTAATCCCGCCCACTCTCCCCGGAGGCGAGGGTCATACTTGTGACGCTCGTCTACAACCTGCCGGCACACCGGCGTGTAGCTGTGTCTTCTAGATGGGACTCCCCAAGCAATAGCAACTGGCCAGAAATACCCCCCCAGGTTCACGGTCGCACCGTCTAGCCCGCCCTCACCTATACAGGACCCGTATGATTCATACCAGCTGACTGGCTTAGCCACGAGCCATAGGCTAAGTGTCGATCCCAGAAAAAACGATAGGCGCCCGGTCTTCGCTTCACGAGCCCAGGGTATGGCTCGCACGGCGGACACATTGCAGCTGAATTGTAGAGGATGTTCTCCCTCGTGAAGTGGTAGATGCCAGGTTACGAAAAGCGAGACATGTCGCCGCCCACCTTCGCAGCTACACTTGACAGGGCCTCCCCCCCCCCCCCCGTGCGCCCTCGCCCCTCCCTCATCGCATACATCGTCGGCTCCGGCTACGGAATGCTCCTCGTCGCGTGATGTTGCGGATCGGAAGGTGTACGACCGCCTGAGGCTGGAAAACATCGCCACGCTGACGTCCTACCAGCAATGGACCAGGGATTGCGGTCTGGTGTTCGTCGAGTTCACCGACCTGTCGAAAGACCTGGAGATTCACCACGCACTGGTGAGAGGCTCGCCATCCGCGACCTGCTCTCGGTGGTGTCTATTGTGTCCGAGGGTGTGACACCGCGTGCTATATATCTCTCGGAGACCACTATTCCCCTGGCATTGACCGCAGGGAGGGAAGACAAAAGCATTCGCGGTATATATTGGGTATATATATATGTCTTCTTACTTACCTCCCCCCTGATGTAAGATGAATGTCGGACTAGACATTCCGGCACTGCCCTTTTCCTTGCGAATTCCTTCTGCTGGCGTGCCTTGTGCAGATATATACCTAACGATATTTGACGTACGCGAATCGAGTCGGTGATGTGTTGTATGTTAACCTCTTTCGGTCGAGATAGTCTCTATGTTTACGTCCGGCTTGCGATAAACTCTCGTGCGCCTGCCCAGCGTTTTCTGCGGTAAGCAGTAGTTGGTTGCGCTCCCGGCGAAACCTACCCTCCCTTCCCTCCTGTTGCACTAGCAGTAGACAGTGAGCAATCGTGCTCGATCGATCTCAAGCTCGGACTCTGGAAGTTTGCAACAATGTTCAGCGCAGGCGCTGAGACACCCCCCTCAGCCAAGCCTTTACGCGTGTGGCGCATGTACCACATTGGAGTTTTGTTCAGCCTTAAGATCTCAAATAACCTAACAACCGGAACCGATTTTATCCTGCAGCAATACGATACGCTTGCGTCTGGACGCAGCAGCATGCCGGGCGTGAGGGAGCAGTTCATAAACGATATGTTGAAGGGGCTGCTGGCCTGGAAGTCAGCGCACGCTCGTGGCCTCCTGCGCTGGGGCTTCATGGTGCTGCAGAAGCCGGTGGGTAAAGCGAAATGATTTGATCCGAGGTTGGCTTTGTCGGTCGACTGCTTTGTGTGTCAAAAGGGTAAGGTGTCGCGAAATTCATGGAACCACCGTCATAGCCAGCCAAAAGCCAACGTATGGGCTGCGCATGCAAATGCTTTTAGATATACCATTTCAAATGTCAGCCAAACGTTTCAAGGGAATTTGGCGATAAGTTTAGTTTTTTTCACTCTATTTTCTACCAGGAATGTGACAACAATCCCAAGCCACATGAGAAAATAAATTGCCGTTTGAAATAGTGACCAACATGGCGTTTTTCACGTACTGAAAATATTTCTTGGGTTGGGTAACTCTTTGAAATGATTGACTGGTTGATTGGTGGGCACACGGGGAAAAAATATGATGCGCCTGTTGGACCCATCAGCTCCTCACGTTGGTCAATTTTATTTAAGTATATTCATACTCTATCCACATTGAATTATACCAGAGAGCGCCTCAACCCAGCGTAAAAACTAGGGTTAAGGGCCACGAAGGGAGCCGTCCCATCTGGCGTCACTCCTTGGCTACGTGGGGGCGTCCGTGGATATGTCGGTTTCTCCTACTAATATCAACGTCTTGTTTTATTCGTCCTTCTAAGAGTTTCATCTGTTTGTGCGCGTCGTCTACTTGTGTACCGACTACGAAGGTTTGAGCGGTCTGCTTGGACCTGGGAAAACGCCTGATGATTTTCCAAAACGAAGCACACAGCATACTCAAGAAACGGAGATAGGGCGGAGGAGCAGAGGGAAAGGGCTGAGTGAGGTGGGCACGTCGCCCTTGAGGTCTCGATCGCCTTGTCCATGATATAATCCTTGTCCATGCCACTTATCGGTGGCCTTGCCGTTGCTGGCGTGAGTGACAGGCACGATGTTTGTGATATACGGAGGAGGGTTTGAATTTCAGGGGGGGTAGGGAATGAAGCGGAGGTAGATCGTCCTAGTTGGATCTCATCGCCGAGCAAAAACCTTCGTCGTGTGGGCGCGTCAATACGTAGTGACAAATATTTTTGCAAGAGTGCCTCGTGCGTCAAATTTGGGTGCACTGGGTGTAATCAACCCCCTAGGGCCCAGGACATCGATGGCAAATTTTCGTTTTGAAAGTCAGAGAGGTTGGAGATGGGTAGTAGACCCATGGGGAGGCTGGTGTTTCCAGATCACACATGACAGCAGTCGCATCATAAGGGCCGTGAGGTATTGGGCGAGACGCACGACGGATAAGCTGCATTCTACAAAGCCCCGTTTGTGAGGCGGACTATTTAGCTTACGGTGACGGCGTCGAATACATTATTTGATGATCTGGGTTCGCCACTTACGGAGACAACCTTATATACGCTGTAACTGCGTGGTGGGTTTCTTCCTCACCATATGCAAGGTGCACGCTACGTACGCGGTACGATGCACCATGTTTTCGGAAGCAGGGGAGCACGCTTTGCGCATGCTGAGAGTGGGGCACGCTGTAGCGTCGATTGAACGGGAATAAATGTCAGCGATCGAAGGGTGGGGTATGGCCTACGCGGTTGGCGACGCAACAAAGGTTTTTAGCTGGAAGGGTCTAGACGGATATACCCCTAGTAGAATGAGCAGCGCCTTTGCAATCAGAAGAGCGGCAGAGAAGGAGGGTATCATCGTGACCGCTCTGTCAGTTTCTTCTCTCTTGTGAGCCATCGACACCTACCTCCGCGGGGGGTGTGTACTCGATAGCAAATATGCACTCAGTATGATTCATGACCGTAGTCGTATGACCATAGACCTTCGCATCCCTACAATGCCAGGGCGGAGCATGTCGGGTTGTGACTGACCAGGCAGGTATCGCTTGTATCAAGCGCGAAGCGCCGTGAGGTATCTGGTAAGTCGCATGAAGGGTCAGCTGCATCCTATTACTGTAAGAACCGCTTGTGAGGCGGACTTGCATATGGATAACAGCTTCAATGAGTCATTATAATTTCCGGTGTAGCCCCTTCTAGAGACAGCATTGGGGGTACTATGTAACGGCCTCTTGGGTGCCTTACCTTGAACACTGCGTGATAGGACCACTTTCCTTGTGCGAAGTAAAGGTGCGTGACCTCACACAAAATATCTAACTCGACAACCAGCTGCGGGCGACCGCCGAAAAAAACGAAGCAAACATGAAAAGGGTGCCATGAGCGTCTAGCTCACGTAGTGAGCGGGAAATTTGACAGTGTCGTTGCCAACCGACGCCAACCCGACCTCCTCAAAACTGGGGGAGGGAGGGGGGCATGTTATCTCGAACACCCCTTCCATAACCGTGGAGCTCCTTCCTGTCCTCTTCTTGATCACTCTCTGCCCTCACTCACGACTCTGGACAAGCTTGTGCGCCATGTGCGTATTCGCCCGCGGGAAATGTTTGGTACGTTTATTCTAAGGTACAGTAACTTCACCCGTGCTTTATATCCATGGTGCACATGGAGCACGCCACGGTTCATTCTTGATACATGCAATGGTCGGTGACAGTGGAAGCGTGGGCATTCCGTCCATGGCCAACCCACGATAATAGTGTGGGCTTACATGACAGATGCCATGGTCACCGAATATGCCGGATGTATCGGAAAGTGCCATAGCATTTCCCATGGTTGGACTCGAAAATTACCAAGCGGTTATTCATTGCCTCCAACCGTAGGCCCCAAATTTGAGATGTTCTGCGCCCCTCTAAGGATGAAATGCGTAAATGTGCGCTACAACGGACTTTTTCACTCCGTAGCCTGGAATGGCTGGTAAGAGCAGGAGACCTGTGGTCTCCCGGCGGGGGCGGCACGTGTCTGCTATTCCCAGGATGGATTCGCCTACACCTACCGTACATTTTCACGCCTTTCCTCTCCCGAGCTTGTTTTTTCGCTCGAGGGAAAGAACCACTTACGCACGTGCCACAGGTGTATACATGCAGGTAGTATATATGTAGCGTAATGCAAGCACGTCGACTAAATGAACCGGCGCGTGAAGCCATTGTGACAAGGCCACACGTTAAATTCAAGAGTGGTGATATTCTGTAGCTACTTTGATTATTGAGCAAGTTTCTGTCTATGGTTGAGTTCTTGTAATCTCAACGATCGAAATAAAAGGACTGCAGGTTGGTAGGAGGTCCTAGTAAGGCATGGAAAACAGCTCAGAGAGTTGTGACTACCAACGTCCAGTGACCTCAAGGGACCCACGTTGGCCGGGCGGATAGGGCATGAGGCCCACATCTCCATGTGGGGAAAACGTCCATCCATTTGGGTGATAAAAAATATCATCTTTTGGGTTTTTTGTTCGGCATGGCAGGACGCATCCCGTACAACGATGCAAGGTGTTTGTGTGGGAAAGCCGCTGGTGGTGTTGAGGGCGCTCGACATCCGGCTTACTAGCTCGTGGAGGTTTTGTGGCATAGCGTTACGGTTGTTTTTGAGGGGAGCTGAGATACCAGCCGTTGAGTGTTTGTTTTGCTGATAGCCTTGACTTTTCGATACTAATGACGATGGTCTGCGTCACTTGACGCGTGGAAGGCATAAACGTAAGCCGGTAGGAAGCATGAGTAGGAAGGGGAACTATCCTGTAGACGACCAGGGCGGAATTTCTGGCGAGGTGAAACGCCGATATTGTTCGGGTGGAAATGGCGCGTGTCCCCTACCTGTAGGTGAAAACCGCGTACCAGGTATCAAATTATCGAACACTTTTCTCTTCAAGAGTCAAGGTTGGCTTAGAAGGAGGCCACACGTACTGGCGTACCGTCTCTCGCCCCTTTGGCGACGCAGAACTATCGGCGGGACGACTGGTGGCGACCACAACTGCCAACTTCTGCGTCCACTTTTTCGTCCTGTACGGCAGAAGCGTAGCGTCACGCCATGAAAGCCGTCCGGCACTGGCAATTCCGCTGTAGTAGGCATTGAACACCACAGGATTTCCCACAAAAACGCTACAACCAGGTACACAATCGCACAGAAGCATTGATGTCGTAGCACCGGTGGTGCTGTGACGTCAACACCCCGACTCGAACCGAACGAGTCCGCCCGCATGTGTTCTCTATCCGAAGGTAAGAATCGCCTTCATCAAAATTGTTTAATTGCTTAACCTCTGCATTATTCATGACTTGGAATGGGAGGAAGCATCGCGTATTCACGTATTCGAAAAGCTCGATGTTGCTAAGGCATATCCGATCACACCCGAAAATAAGCACAAGCACGTGAAGGCATTTCAACATCGGTTTTCTTCGCGGTTCTTGAGTGAGTGGGGTTGTGGGAACTGCCAATTCATGTTGACTTTCTCTCCTCAAGGGTGTGCGCTTCAGCATTAATAGTATGATGTGTTGCTCTAGGGGTAACACAGTTGTGTGTCCAATAGAGCAAGAGGCATTCCAATGCTAGCGAACCAACACCAGCACAGTCGTTCATCGAACCGGGATGACATGTGTCCCATATCCCCAAGTGGAAGTCGCCCGCGGTCGCGTTGCTCAAAAATTGTTCTTCGACGCAAGTATATCGCATAGGAAGGGGCGCCGCCCATTCCGGTAACTTTGGTGTAGAGACGTCAAAACTCTTGAGCGTAAAACGAACCCCGTCGTCGTCGAGGCATACGTTGACCCAGATTTTGAAGGCGTGACGGGGTTGAGGCATGGGTTTATGCTCCTTCCGGTGGGGACTAGTTTTGCATTGCTACCGACGTTTGGAGTCCCGCTGGCATCCAAAGTTGACATCGCGTTTAGAGTGCTTCACGACATTCGAGACAAACAAGACGGTAATGTAGTATGACAGGAAGCTTGAAATCTTGCACATGGACACAAAGCCCGGAATGTTCGACGGAACAAGGAGAGGCGGACGTTCACCGCATAAGTTGTTTGCATACTTTGTATAACCCATATCCCCATGTGGAAATCGGCTCGAATCGTTTCGACAATAAATCCGAAAACACTTCAGCTCTGGCATGAGAAAAATCACGCGTATTCTGGTGCAACGGGAGCACGGACATCGGGTGCCTATCTGCCGGAGCCCCCGTCATGTTGATGGCATACCTCCGTTACCAATACAGTCGTGCGAATACCTTCTAAAAGAGTGGTTTTACCCCCTTCCTTGACGATACCACCCCACCACTATCTGGAAGGACGGGCGCAGCGAAGGGGGGGAGGAGGGGGGGGGGGGTGTAAGGATGAAGAATGAGACGCACAGTCGAGTAGACAGAAGAACGAGGAGTGATGAACGTCTGAGGGTCGAGAGGTGAGGAGGACTGCATGAAGGACACAGACGCGCTCGGACTAAACGCAGGCACCAACGCAACAAAAGAGGGCCCACCCAGCTTCGACAAAGTATGCAAAAATGTGCTTGTATTTTAGGCACTTCGAGTATATGGAATAGAGTTTCCCCAAAATCAGGTATACCTGGCCACTCTTCAGCCAACATCAGTTACACGCTAACAACAAGTAGAAAATACACCCCAGGAGCCTTGCTATTGGTCACGCTGACATCGTGACTGATTTTTGCTCGGAACGGCCAAGGTATCCCTGTTTGTTTGTACTGTGCCTAGCGTTCAACCCGGCCAACTTTGAACCAATCAGAGTGGCCAAACGTACATTGTACTTCCTCTCTGTATGCCTCTGCCGTCCCTCGGTTGAAATTCTTCTCTAGTTTACGTGTAGACTCTATACTCGTAGCTCTTACGTAAAAGTACGTATTTTGGTACATGCATACATGCGTACGCTGGTTTCACTATTCCTTATTTGAGGTGTGCGACGTGCTGCCGTTATTGAATAGTTGTTGCGATGTGTACTCTGTTGTTTTCTATGGTCACAGCAGTCTATACAGCACCATGGCCCTTGGTCGAACCGTCACCGGTTTCGATCAGGAGTGCTGGGAACGACACCGTCACAACATCGTTTACTCGGCGAACGTACACAAGTATCGGTGCAACCTGGTCCTGCAACGAGCGCTCATGGCCACAACCAACAAGCATCTTGCCGAGGGCAGCCCGCACGACCTCGTCGGGCATCGGCTCCAAAGCCGACCACCCCTTGGCCTTCGACCCATCGCGTTGGCGCGGACAAAACCGACTTGGCCGAGTACTGGTGGACCTTCGCCAACACCTCGGCTCCCACCCCTCCAGCAGCCCACGCCCTGGATCGCAGCCCACCGTCCTTACCACCCCTCCCGGACCACCATCCGCCCCGCCCCACTCCGTCCGAGTTTTACTCATCCACGATGGCATCCACAAGACCAGCGACACTCCACACCCGCCACCCACGCCGAATTCCTCGCTCGACCTTCTCCTGCTACCCTTCACCCCTAACTCCACCCCTGTGAGCCACTTCCTCTCTGCTTCTGCAGTCTACGCCGCAGCGTTAACCTGCCGGACTGCCTCCCAACGACCGATACCGAAGCAAGGCCCTTGCCTCGTCGGTGGTATCCTAACCGTCGACGATTCGTCGTTCACGATGAAGGTCCTAGTGCATAGTGGACCTACCGCCACCAAGCGCTGTGGACTCGTCGCCCTGCTCGACACGTTCGCCCCGGTCGTTCATCACTGCTGCCGCGGTGGATCAACTGACGGCATCCCGGTCTGCCTCGGACGCGTGCATACGACACGCACCTCCCCGTTCACGAGGTGGACTTGGCACTTTGGCTCCCCTCACCACCTCCGACTCCATGCAGTTTACGCACTCGTACTCTACCACCACAACCCCTACGGCCGCACTGGCAGCGTGGGCTTGCATCGTTCCTGCAGGAACCATGCAGCACCCCATCCTCCTCGGGCGAGACAGCTGAATGCGCTTCGAGCAAAGCTCGTATACCACGCTTCCTCACCAACCAGCCCAGCCCATCTACGGCGAACTTACCCTACAACACCACGACCCTCACGGGGCATCTGCCTTCATTCCCGACGACCGCTCCATCGACGACGTCTACCACCTCCGGCTTCCCGGATCAAACATCATATCACTGTCGTCGACACCAAGATTCGTCGAGGTCAACCTGATGCGCCAGTCAGGTGCCCCAGCGTTCACCGAAAACTACATGGTAAACATGCTTCCCCGCGAGGATCCCCTTTCCGACACGGCAATATTCGTCTCCAGCGGGTATCAGACCATCCCCCTCTCAGGCTTAACCGACCTCGAGCCAGGTGACCTCCTGGGCACGTTCACTTCCCCGCTGGTACAAGTCCCCTTAGCCAGCCTTCGGCATCTTCCCTTGGACCCCGACACCCCAAACGTACACACCCTCCACGACAACATCCTTGTGGCCAACGAGGACCAACCACCGACAGACTCCCCGCCGGAGCCGACACCCCCGAGCCCACATCTGCCGCACGCCTCGACAACGACCATCGATCCAGCTTCCTGCGCCTCTAGAACCGTCTGCCGTCGCACCTACGCGACTTCATGTTTGAACTTCACGGTTCTGGATGGTCGCCATCGGTGATCGACGACCTGGGAGACATCCTCTGCGAGTTTCAAGACGTCTTCTCCACTTTCAAGACCGATTTCGGCTCCTGCTCCCTAATACCTTTCAAGATTTCCGTGCCCCCGGACAGCGCCCCGGTTACCTCCCGCCCATACCGGATCAACCCCATCCTCGCCACGAAGACGGACGCCGTCCTCGACTAGTACCTGGCCGCCGGCCTCATCAAACACTCAACATCGCCAAACTCCAGCCCGATGGTCGCCATTCCCAAGAAGGATGGCGGCACCCGAATCACCATCAACTACAAGAAGCTGACCGCCATCAGCTCCCTCGGACATCTCCTCCTCCCTCGCGTCGACGAGGTCCTGGAATCCTTGGGCAAAGGCCGCATATTTTCCCTGTTCGACCTGATCTCCAGTTTCCACCAGATTACCATCGACAAGGACACCATCCCCCTGACAGCGTTCTGCACCCCCAACCGGCTTTTTGAATAGCTCGTTATGCCACAAGGCAGCAGCGCCTCTCCCGGCTGGTTCGTAAAGGTCATCCACGAGGTCATCAAAGGCCTGAAACGCGTTGCCGCATACCTCGACGACATCATCGTCTTCGACCCCACCCCTTCCGCCAACACCACCAATATGCGAGCACTCTTCGCGCGCCTGCAAAAGCACAACCTCAAACTTTCCCCTGCCAAGGCCAAAATTGGCGCCACCACCGCCGATGTTCTGGGCCACACCATCACCGCCGGTGGCTCCAGCCCCAACTCCATGAAAGAAGCCGCCCTCACCAAGATGCACATGCCACAAAACAAGAAATAAGTACGCTCACTGCTTGGAGGCATCAATTGCTACGGCAAGTTCCTATCCAACCATTCGCGGCGCCTTCGCCCAATTAACGCCTTGCTGAAACAGGGCGCCGTCTTCGACTTCACCTCCACCATGGAGACCACCGTGCGCGACGTCCTTCGCGACCT
>JBBMHQ010098160.1:0-10120 GCA_037834295.1 Postelsia palmaeformis | reverse complement strand
AAGCTGTCATCCATATGCAAGTCCGCCTCACAAGCGGTTCTTAGTAGGATGCAGGTCACCCTTCATGCGACTCGCCACACACCTCACGGCGCTTCGCGCTTGATGCAAGCAATGTCTGCCTGGTCGGTGAAAACCCGACATGCTTCGTCTCGGCATTGTAGGGATGCGAGGGTCTATGGTCGTACGACTACGGCCATGCATGGGATCGAGTATATATCTCCGATCGAGTACACCCCCCCCCTCCCTCCACCACCACCACCACCACCGCCATCACCACGCTCCCACCACTACCATCGTCACCACCACGGCTACCAGCATCTCGTGCGTTTCCCCCTCCTCATCCTCGGTCTTGACCGCTTCCTCCCGTATCGCCTGCTCTTTCCTGCGTGCGCAATGTTCTCAACCGCCCGGCCAACCTACGAACCGACCGGTCCCAACCCCAACCATGGTACGCCGATGGTTATGCGTATGGTCCACAGAAAGCCTTGGTGAGATATAAGCAGCGGCACGACAACGACCCCGCGGACGCGAAGGCTGTCTTGGGGTGCATGAAGTGCCTCGACGCCATGGGAGAGTGGGGTGACCTCGTCAAACTGTGCAGCAGCAGCTGGAAAACATTGGAGGAGTCGGGGGAGGACATGGTCAACCTACGGAAAGCGGCTACAATGGCAGCAAGGTATGGCGGGTGGCGGTTCCCGTGGCGTTTTCTGTCGACGTGTTTGGGGTGGTGTTAGTATTGGTGACAGTGGTGATGGTGGTGGTGGTAGTGGTGGTGAATGTGGCGGTGGTGTGCGATGCATTTTCGTGCGGTGCCTAGCCTAGCAAGGTACGGCATGTATGTGGTGGTGGTAGTGGCGGTGGCGGGGGTGGCGGTGGTTTGTGTATTATTTCATTGTCTGGTGGGAAAGTGCTTCAGAATTTCGCGCCCCAGTCTGGGTAGGAGCAGGTTAGAGCACGGTATGGCTCGCGTTGTGGTTTTTGTTATGGCTTACGTTATGTCCGGTATACCTTATGGCTTGCTTTGTGGCCCACGTCTCGGCATGGTGACACTTTCGATAGAGATATACCTGGTAGGTTTGAAGTACCATATTTTTTGCAAAGACCATGTACCGTACAAGAGTACCTGCAACATCTCCAGCCAAACCGAGGTACGAAGGGATCAAATTTATTGCTTCATGACTTGAGCTATTGATCGTGTGGATTGCTTAATTTCGCCAAATAAAGGACACCGTGTATAAGACGCCCTCTCGCAAGAGAAGTTGGGTTGTTCTTGATTGGTTTCGCAAAATAGGGACACAATAATATATGCTCGCGGAGTAGCCGCCCCTCTCTTAGTGGCTTACGTTATAGTGGACCCTCTGGCTTCCATCGTGGCTTGCGATGCGTTGGCTTATGTTATGACGCACGTCGTACGACGTATGGTATGGCTTCTTGTCAAGGCTTTACGTTATGGCGTACGGCACGGCTCACACTCTGGGTCACGATGTCGCTAGCGCTTTGGCTTACGTCATGGGTTGGTCACCTTATGGCTTCTTAGTTGCTGTGCTCTGTGGCTGTGTTCGTCCTTTTGAAACCCAGAGATGACGACCCAAATCACTGAGTTTGGTCTATCAACAGTCAACCATTGAGCACTACTAGTAGTCAACCATTGAACAATCTAAAATAAGTGTGAGCTCCTAGCAACATGATGCCTAATGCCAAGCTACACCCTGCCGTATGACTACTCGCATTGCAAGAGTACTGGGCAGTAGTTTGGACACCAATTTTGTCATTCCGCAACCAAGCAGTGGCCGATCCTGCGACCCTCCTTTTCTCTGGTCACTTTCTCCCTCTCAACTCCCGACAGGATCAATTTGTCTGTCTCGTGTTCTTTGTTTGTTCGATGGTTGTGTGAATAATTTAGACCATGCCGCGGTCGACGCACAGTGAAGATGCTTTTCGCTACGCTGCAGAAAGTCTAGCCTCCACCTCTGACCAGAACGTAGTTCGTTTCGCAGTCCACTTGTCATCCCTGAGAGGATCAGGGTTCGATGCGCTGCCAACCAACACCCACGCCAAGCGGCGTCTTCCCTTCGTCTCTGAATGTGGAGTTTTGCTGCTACTCGCCTAGTTACTACCAGTGTATAGTACCTGGGAGTGCACAGTAGATGGGCGTATACATGGTGTATGACTCTACGGTAGTTTCAAGTATATTCCCCCAAGCAGGAGTCTGGTCGTGGAGAGGTTGATGATGGTAATACCGGCTCCCATCCCATACCTGGTATGTACGTCGGACGCAAAGGGATCGAATTGTGGCGCCGTGACTTTGACTCCGGTTTGCTGTAATAATGTTATTTAATACTGGTACAAATTACCACGTATTCATATATGTATTGCGGTTCGCTCGTGTTTCAGATCTTTCTTGCATATACAGGAATCGAGATGTGACAACCGCTTCTTTCAAGCTGGTCTGATTTCTCCTTTTTTTTCTCTCTTGGTTGCTTCCGACTTATCGTAATCGTAATGCAGGGCTTCGTGGAGCATGGGTGACTGGAACTCCTTCGAGCATTACGTGAAGTCCACGGAGGAGCATGTGGTCGAGGGGGCCTTCTTCAGGGCAGTGCTGGCGCTTATGCAGGATAATCTCAGTCTTTGCCTTCGGTACGTACATACACCCGAACTGCAATACGAGTATGTAGTCCCAAAATAGTTTGGATATTCAAAGAGTTTTGGAGGTCTCTTGAGTTCTGTTCCCAACACATACTTATGCACTGGTATGTTTAGTACCAGGTATGTTTTATGCATCGGTGTATTATACCACGGTATTTTTTTTTTTGCAGTATGTGACCTCGTACATGTTGCTTTTCACGGTGGAAAGGGCAGTTCAAACTAGACGTACTGTGGCACAGAAGTGAGTTGGTAGGTTGGAAGTTTGTTGGATAGAAATAGTGGTCTTGAAGGCGACGATGACCTTGCTCGCCAATTATTAATGGTGTTCTATGTACCTACTGCTGTGTTTCGTGCCGGTATACTCCTGTAGACCGAGTGGGTTGAGTCACTCGAGTGTTTTGAGTCTGTTTTCGCCGCCCGGACTAGGTGGGGGGGCACGGCCAGAGCTCCTACTACTCGTGATGGTATTTATGCACCTACAATACCTGGTATAACGTAGACTATTATGTACGTATTCTTAGTATAATCATTGTAGGTCAGCACCTGGTACTTGATACACCTGATACACGGTGCATGCTCAGTAATATATTTTATGTACTGCACTACGTTTTTTGGTACTGTATGTTGTACCTACTGTAGTATGTTTTGAGTGCGTACACGTACACATGCTTCCCCTTCGGGATGTGAGTGACTAGAAATCCCGAGGGCGACGCAAGTCGAAAAGGGAGAAGAGCAGTCACGGAAGGCGCTCCTGTTCCTGTTCCTGTTCCTGTTCCTAACTATGTTCCTAACTATGTTCCTAACTATGTTCCTAACTATGTTCCTAACTATGTTCCTAACTATGCATATGAGCCAGTGCGAGAATCGCTGGGTTTGTACCGCTGCTGTACCGCTGCTGTGCCGCTGCTGTAGCACTGCGCGTGTGCTTTTGATTTTCAGAGGAGAGGTTGGTTGGCGCCGTCCAGCTCGTTGTGAGGATGCCACGCCCAGAGAGCGGCACCGCTCGTGGCTGTCGCGAAGGCTAGAGCTTGAAGCGAGGCACTGTTGTACCGTGGCTGCCTAGCTTTTGAGAGATGGTGTGGTGGGCTGGGGTACTTCACAAAGAGTAGGAACAGCAGCGGCGTGAAAAAACGAAAACAAGTATCAACTTTGGGTTTCTATCGACCTGCTTGGCCCTAGCTGGGCGCAACGGCTCCTCGCTATTCCTTACCAGATTCCGTGACTTTGAACGTCCAGAGCACGCGCCACGGAGACCGGCTGGGACCCACATTTACACCGTGGTGCACGCGGACACGCGCCCTCCCTGTGTGCCCCGCCTCCGAGGGCGCGAGAAAAGACTCGCGGCCGGAAGAAAAATCGTGGCCGATGTGCAAAAAAGTCAGTTTGGTATACAGCAGTACTCTTATACACTACATATACCTCCCTCGAATTGTTTCCTCCCGAAGGTTATTGCCGGTATAGTTGGGGTTCTAACACAGGTTTGGTCATTCTGTGCATGCACTGGTGTTTGTTCTGTGAAGGTACGTCGACCGGTCTCGGCGTCTGCTGGACAACACGTTCACCACTCTGATCGGAGAGTCGTACAAGCGCGCCTACAGCAGCATGGTTATGGTGCAGCAGCTCGTTGAATTGGAGGAAATCGTCCAAACCAAGCAGTGAGTACACCCGTTCCCTTACATTGATAGTTGGTTTTGCACTTGGGCAGGCAGCGGTACTGTTGGCACCTACTAGACTCCCGTGCGTTGTTCTTTGTGGAACATAGTACTCGTAGATTTCTCGAGTGCAAAATTTGCTGGAGTACAATTATTAGAGCATGGGAGTGCAGGAGAGCATCGGAGTGCAGCCGTGTTGGCGTCCGATTAATAGAGAGCAGGATATTACTCTAGTGTAGTGCAGGATATTTTGGTGCTGCACGTGCGGTAGCACCGTGCATATTTCGCTGTGGTGTACCAGTATGCAGCAGCAGAAAGCTGTACACTGCAGTATGCGAGACTGCGGGCGCATCGATTAGCTGAGCGTTTGTGGAGGAACGCGCTGTCCATACGTTGATGGTGACGTTCTTGTTATCCTTGAAGACCCCGTTTGAAGGACTGGCACTCGTCAATGCCCAACGCCATTGTTTACCCATGGGTGTTTGTTTTTCTTACGCAACCATTCTCGAGCTGTTAGGAGTGCACTCCCCTTTTGGAGACAAATCACTTGAAATTCAAATATTTCCTGCACAGCAACAGGGCATTCGTGGAATAGCTCACTCAATCGTCATGGCGGCGTCATTTTGAACTATGACGCTATTGCCATGGCCACCGTTGTGATGTTGCCACATCGTAACTTTGACGCAGTTCGTCACGGCGCCATGATGCCGTCGTTTTCATCTGTGATGCACTGATTACCGTCGTGTTGATGTGTTCTTCGAGTGTGACGCTATCACTGACCTTCTTTGAGCCTGTAAGCTGCAATTGCGCTTGCCGTCACGATGCCGCCTTTCTTGACCTTGCCGTAATCATTACTTATGGCGTCCTTTTTTTGCCGCCACCTGGTACCATCAGGGCCGTGGCTTCTCTGTGGAATACAAGCACAGCGGGCACGGATGAAACTGAACAGGTGGATAAACTGT
The DNA here is from genome assembly GCA_037834295.1 of Postelsia palmaeformis. Lineage (NCBI taxonomy): Eukaryota > Phaeophyceae > Laminariales > Laminariaceae > Postelsia > Postelsia palmaeformis. Next base: position 4,857 of record JBBMHQ010098160.1, on the reverse strand, counting down.
GGAAGCGACTCCAAACAACGTGGAAGCTCAGACTCAAGGTTCGACGGGCGTGAGAGTGGTGCCAGTGGTGGCCGTTTAACCTATCAATCTTCTAAGCGAGCGATTAATTGCTCAATCAATCGTGCAACTAATCTAGTCTTGAATCCAGCTATCGTTAAATTTGCCAACACATTCCTGCACCAATCAATCAATCAATTAATCGTTCGACCAATCAAGTGTTCAACCAAATCACCCTTCAATCTATTAAATCCTTTATTCACACAATAAAATCATTGATGTTGAATCCTTCGACTTGGCCAAATCTTCAAACCAATATAATATTCAATAAATCAAGCCTGTGGACTATCAATTGTTCAACTAATCGAATATCTGGCTAATCAACCGATCGAATCTCCAGCCAACCATCCCTCCCACCAATCAATGCAATCCTTGAACCAATGAACACAAGGCTATATTACGGACAGCCAACCAAATCTTCTACCTCACCGTCCTCCGATCGCTTACGCCCCAAATATTTTGATTGGCTTCCTCACTGTTGTCTGAACGCTGGCGTCCCATATCTCTTGTGCTGCCTACCTCGCCGTCCCCGCTAGCGACCCAAATTTTCCCGGGGCGTACCACCGATACGTTCGGCTGCCTCTATGTCATTTCATAGGCGTCCCATATGTTGCAGTATTACAATATGTCAGTGACGTACCATATACACACCTTATGCGGTGGTATCTGTTTTGTTGCCTCTGTGTCATTCGATCTTTGGCGTCCCCCGTTTTGTTTTTTATTTTGTGGTGTGGGCCGTAGGGGTGCGCTCCGGACGTGCCCGTGATGCAGCGCATCTTGACGCTGCGAGGCCTCGTGCTAACGCCAGAGCAAGACATCCATTCTTGGCTGCAGTTCGCCAGCCTCTGCAGGGTGAACAAGAACTTCCGCATCTCCAAGAAGGTTGGTTTGTATGCTGTTTTCCTCCGACGTGCTGTTTCTTTCTCCGAAATTCATGGGCTACTGTATACCAGTATATAATGCAAACGTTCCCTGTGTTTCGGGACAGCGGTACCGTATCATCCGGGGGATAAGTGAACGTAGCCCCTGAAACGAATTTCCTAGCTGAGTTTATCAAAAGCCAGAGGGACACCCACACACGGAAATGGCGGCTTTTTCAGAATAATAAATCAATGAGATGTTCCCATAGACGCATCGCTCGGCGTTTGCACCTTCCCTTTGTCGAGAAAACAAGCCGAGGGCGTGTGTGCTGTCGTGCCTCGTTACATAACACTACTAATACTGGTGCTGTATACTGTATACAGTACCTTACACGGCCCCAAGTGTCTTGTAAGGGCACTACGTCTACACGACCCTCCCAAAACGCCCGTGGCGCATATGGGATGGTGATACAGTGTGATACGGTGTGATACAGTTCAAGAAAGGGTCACGGTTTAAGACAGGGCTGTGTCAGACGTATTTATCGTACTAGTAGTATTAATAGCATACCTATATCAATCCAGCATGTACGTGTCGTGAACCGGATCGAATGTTTGTACATTACTTATATTAATAGTATATGGCAGTACCAATCCACTAAACAGGTGCTTCTCTTATTAATAATTAATCATCATACCTGTACCAGTTTGTCCAGGATGATACGAGATAATAAGGCACTGCGGGGTAATTTCTGCAGTTCCTGAATAGAGACTGCGGGATGATTTGCTAGTAGAGACGGCGGGGTGATTACTGTAGTCCCTGAATAGAGACGGCGGGGTAATTACTGTAGCTCGTGAATGCAAGTGCCATTTCACACGTTTGGCACATTATGTCACTGGTGGGACTGTTCGGCATCAAACGCCAAGATGGAATGTTGGGTCATCAACCGGGGAACAAAGGAAAAAAACAGGGGTCGATAGAGGGGGTGGACGGATCCATCCCGGTTCTATATCGATAATTGCTCAATGTAAGGACCACTTTCATGTTGGTCACATTTTGCGCTGTTTTCGCAGCAAGAGACAGGATGACATGTTGACCGAATAAGCGGGGAACATGAACCCAACCGAAATCCCTGGGGTCAAACAAGGGAATGGACGAATAAAATCCCCGGGTTTTTTCCTCACCGCTTGCCGCTTTGACCCACCCGCGGGCAAAGGTTGAGTACTTTAAACTTCGCCCACAATTTCATAGAAACAAGTCTGTTGTTTTCTGTTGGGTTTATGTTCCGGGGAGGAATATACGGATACAGTGCTCAGACAGCTCCTGAATAAATCAATCGGGAAGGACGTTCAACGGGAGCAGTCGCAAGGCAAGGTTCGTCCTCCCATGCCTGGGCGGACGAGGTCAACTTTGACACAGCGTTGACATGGGTTTGACAGGTTTCTTGTTCTGGTCGTTCGTTGTGTTTTTTCGAGTTCTCTGGCTCATCGCAGACACCGTGGAGAACAACGGATTGTCATTTTTTTAATTCTCGCTAAGATGTTGATCCAAATGACCGGACGGCCCCGGGTATTGCTGGACAGGTTGGTAGCTCTCAAACCGCATACTGTCTCATCATACAGGGGGGTCACGGTTTTGACAGAGGTCTGTTCAAGTCTCTCGCACCCAACTCTTCTCAACCTGAAATGGGTATTATATACCATAGGTTTAGCGTGCCGGTGCAGACCATTTTCACTTCTCTTGAACTAAAGTCGTACTTCTCTTGACTGATACTGTAGCAGGTACCTGGTTTTCTCAATCTCTTCAACCGCGACCCCCACTTCTTCTGCACTGCAGGTCCTGGATGCTCCCGTCGGGCTGGCCTCCGTACACCACCAGGATGGAGCACTCGCCGGGACGCCTTACCAGCCCACCAGCCGCAGTCCTGTGATTAGGCATCTACACAGGTAACGCGCAACGAAAACGCCACGGGCGGACTCTGATTTCACTGGTGATGGGTTTTACGTAGTACTTTGCACATGGTGCATATATATGTTATATTATTATATATTATTATATGGTGCATATATATGTTATATTATTATATATTATTATATATACAAAATAGCTTTTGGACACTATTACTGCTGCCAGCGGACTACAATATATGGATGCCGCCGACGGACGACGAATACACCTGTTCATTGTGGTGTGTATAGCAGGGCTATTGCTGGCGGCCAAGAGCAGTGTATGTGTATACGAAGTACACTGTTATACAGGCGTGTTGTGTTTTTTCGCGGCACAGGCGAGCGATGCACTGCCTTGACACTGCCTTGACACTGCCTTGACACTGCCTTGACAGGCACCGTACACTTACTGCAATAGAGGGGGGCAGCGGATATGAATAAAACCCGATTAATCGCGGGTTTGCAATTTGTCGGTTTTCAAGATAAAAAACGGATTGCATCCTGCTTCTTTTTCGTCTACTTCAGGGCACCCACATGCTGACATGTTGACACTCGAACGAGCCTGCAGCAGTGAACAATGTGAACATACACATGACAGCGTCAAAGTTGGGCAAACGAGGTAACGAAGAGCACCAGATACGCACTCGACAGTACACGACAAGGTGCAAATCGAAAAATCGCCGGTGGTTTCGAACGTTTCGGAGGTTTCAATACCCGTCGAACAAAAACGGCTAAACCGGGTGTTCTGTTTGAGAATATCGCTTCCTATCCGGTTTTCTTATTTTCGCAGATGCCATCTAACCACCTACTAACCACCTACTAACCTACTAACCTACTAATCTATAGCCCATCTCTAGTCGCAACCCGCGCCTTCGGACCTACAAGGACAGTAGTAATACCGTATAACCCAATCCAGTTATAAGTCCAAGTCGTTCTGCCTCCGATTTTTCGGCGTCAAGCCTTTCAGTACTGCTCTAATATTACACACTTATTCCAAGTAAATTGCCCCTGAGACGGGAGAGCAGTCCTTAAGACGTCGAGGGTGTAACTGCACTTATACTTCGAAGCAGTATGTTTACGCTATGTCGTGCTGTGCTGTGCTGTGCTGGTGTTGAAAGGTTCGCGCTCGTGAAGCACCAGAAGGCGGAGGGTCTCATGGACCAGGCACTCACGGACCTGGCGGACCTTGCTAGAGAGCTCTCGGGCGACGAGACGTCCCTGAAAGTGAAGTGCCTTTTGAAGGTGACAAAACCACCGCACATATCAAGGACACATTAGGATGAGATCCCGTCTATTGATGTGCAGTGCTACTGTATTTGGATACCACGATCTACAGCTGTCAGGGCATGGTATGAGATCCCGTCAATTGATGTGCAGTGCGACTGCTGTATTTGGATATCACGATCTACATCTGTCAGGGTATGGTATCTGATCCCGTCAATTGATGTGCAGTGCTACTGTGTTTGGATATCACGAGCTAGATCTGTCAGGGCATGGTAGATATACACGAACCTGAGTCGTGTGATCTGCACGGCCTGGTATGGCAGTATCTCATGTTAAGAGGGTTCGGGTGGAGTCTGTGCTGCACGGCTTTTCTTTGACGGGTGCGATCTGCATGGTCCGGCTTTTGCGCAACACCTCTTCTCTCGCTGGCATCTATGGGATGTAGGCGATCTACGGTAGGTGATCCATATGATCTGTACGACCTCCACGATCCGTACCGTGATATGTTCGATGTGCGCGGTTTTGCCGTCGTCACTCGGTGCACAGCTACACAGAGGCTGTCGACACTGTCAGCATGTTTTCATGTTCAATACCGCTTGGACCAAGTTTTGATACTGGTACGTACAGTATACCAGTACCTGACACGGTATGATTGAGAGTACTATTATCAAGTAGTAGAAGTAGTAGTAGTAGTAGTAGTAGTAATAGCAGTAGTAGTAGTAGTAGTAGAAGTAGTAGTAGTGGTAGTGGTAGTAGTAGTAGTAGTAGTAGT
>JBBMHQ010098149.1:0-10121 GCA_037834295.1 Postelsia palmaeformis | reverse complement strand
GATCCTCAACTTTCACCGAATGGGTGGGAGAGCTACAGGCTTCCCCACCGTTGAGTACGTGTGTGGGAGAGCTACCGGCTCCCCCGCCCTTGGGTTCGTTAGTGGGAGAGCTGCAGGCTCCCCCACAAGTAAGTACTGCGGCCACACTAGCGCTGGCCTCTTGCATTGCCCGGGCTTTCGCCTGGCTCACGTGCGGAGACCTCCTAGTGGGGCCCGACTGCGAGCTTGCGCTCGCAGCCCCTCCCTGCTTTACGCTCTCACGTTCACCTGACTTCGAGTTGGACGCCATCTTTGTGCTTGTTGTACAGCTCCGGGTTGACGCTTGCTAGTCTTGTCTTGCCGTCGACGCCACTCTTGTGCAAAGGGACTTTGGCAATCCGGTTCACTCAAGACTGAAGGGGAAGATCTTCAGAGTTTAGTTGGTTCAGGAAGACGTAGACAGTGGTCAGGTTCAAGGAGAAGAAATAAGTAGAAGATGATGTTTATTATCTCAGGCCAGGTGGAAAGCAAGGCTGAAAGGAAGACTGAATCGATGGGGCTGCATCGCGAACCCATCTTGTCTACGTTACTGTTCAAGTGCCCACTCGCTACGTGCTCTCTCTGTCAAATCATCGGCCCCCTACTCTACTCGTAGGTTACTGTTCGCCTGATCTAGATCTACCCGGCCTCTCAGTCATCTCTCGTCTAACCTGCACGTCCCCATGACTCTCGGCCCTGCTGTTGTGTTCCTACGACTAGACTCTTGTTATTGTTACTCGTACTCGTACCCCTTATGTTGCACCGAGAAGGCTACCGTCTTCACTATACCCCTGCATGTGTTGGTCTATCAGTGACCGTACGTGCTCTGACGTACTCGCACGTCAGCTTCGCTTACCGCATTGTTATAAGTCAGTCTCCATGTGGCCTCAGCCTGCTATCGGAGGCTGACTCGCCCCCTAGTCCCGAATTCCGAACTGCCTCGCAATGCTACTGAAACCCAATATCACCACATTTGTCCGCTGCTTCGTTTGCGGAGGCCGTTACCTCGTCTACGGACAAAGCTACCAATGCCGTGGCACCAACTGCGGCAAAACCGTCCGCGGCATCTTCCACCGCATGCCACCGAACCCTCCACGGACTTGCCCGGCATACCATGAAGCCCTAATCCTAACCCTAACCCTAACCCCAATCTAGGTGCCGTGAACATTGGATTGCCGTGGGGGTTGCCATGACATTCCGGGGGGTACCATGGAGTACCGTGGCGGTTGTCGCAGGAGTTGCCATAGTACCACCCCTGGCGCCACGGCACCCCCCCCGGCGTGCTTTCAAATGATATGCCACACCATGGAATGCCGTGGGGGTGGCATAGTATACCATGGGTGGTACCATGGCCATGTCACGCAAAATTATAGTAGTGTAGAACCCTATGTACATTATTGTCATTTTTCCGTGGCATGCCGTGGCACCACCTGCGGCAAAACCTCCCACGGTGTCTTCCACGGCATACCACCGAACCCTTCACGGGATTCCACGGCATACCATGAAACCCTAACCTCGCCCTAACCTAAATCCCAACCAATCCTATGCCATACCATGGGATGCCGTGGGGATGCCTTGGTATGCCATGGATGGTACCATGGCCATGCCACGCAAAACTTTAATAGTAGAACCCTGGATATTCGCCGCTTTTCCAGCGCGTCGCGTGGTGAGACTGGTGCAACCACAGCCGCTATAGGCTCATGTGATGTTAGCCCGCGCGACGTAAGGGATTTTTATGTGCTCCCGGTCCACCTGGTTGTCGGCTTGTTGGCAACACGAACAGTTGGCTCACTCCTGGATTTTTTGGTAGTGCCACAGCCCCTGTCACTGCTTGCAATATGTAGACGCTCGTTTATTTTACCCTTGCGGCTGCTTCGACTCTGCAGCCCGCTGCAAGCCCAGGGTTCTACACTATTTGAATTTTTCGTGGCATGACCATGGTACCACCCATGGCATACCATGGCATCCCCACAGCATTCCATGGTGTGGCAAATAATTTCGTGGCACGCTGTGGGGGGTGTCGTGGCGTGCCACGGATGGTACCATGACAACGCCCGCGGCAACCCCCACGGCACTCCGTGGTAACTCCGCGGCATGTCATGGCAACCCCCACAGCACCCCGGCACAGAGCTTAGGGTTAGGGTTGAGGTTGGGGCTTCATGGTATACCGTGGAGGTCCGTGAAAGGTTATACGGTATGCGGGAGATGCCGTGGAAGGTTCTGCCACAGTCAGTGCCACGGTATGCCACGACATGTCGCGAAAAAGGACAATAGTATATAAGCGAGGTGGAACCCGAGGGTGCTCGGCCTTCGTATTTACCCCTCAATCTGCCCATGGCACCCGAGCCCGGCACCGTTGTTCCAGTTATAACCGTGCTTGGCACTCGCACCCGCTCGCGCACAAGACACGCTGCTGCGATTTTTGCTGTCACACAACAGGAACGCTACTGTGGTAATTGTGATGTGTCCCCACGCAGATGGTGCTCTCCGAGCTTCAACATCGAATCACGCGTGGGCGTCAGCCTCTGCCCCCATCTGCGTGGGGACACATCACAATTCCCACAATACACCCCTTGGGCGCTTGCCTGTCGCCTGAATCATCTCACATCGATCCGTTCGTTAAGACACTGATGGGCGACATCCTGTTTTCTTTTCGTCCGCGCGAGACGTACGGCGTGCCCGGCGCGCAGCTCGTGTGTCGGCACAAGCTACGCCCACTAGCAGAGAGATTTTCGTTGTGCCCGAGGAACAACGTGACTTCACTATGTCCTCGTATGATGATATTTGGGTTGGGCCTAGCGGGGCGGCCGTGGCTGTGCTGTCATTTATTGCACTGCTGTCTTCATCATTGTGATGGCATTGGCCTATATACCAATATCACGACACAGCCAACCAACACTGCCCATATGGATGTCCCAGAATACGGTTCGGCGCGGTTTCAGTCCCGTAGCAATGGCATGGCGGGCCGCTGCATGTCCATGGCAATTCCATGAGATTTTTCACAGCATGCCATGACAGTCGGTGCCATGAAATTCTATGGCGATGCCATGATGGCCATCACCTCCATGGCATTGCCATGAAAACCCATGTCAGCTCGTGAAACTCGTTTAGGCCTATGTGGGGGTATTGCCGCATGGAAGCTCAAAGGGGTACCATGACCGCGCGATGGCGCGCCGTACAGTAGGGGCTGCCATGCACGGCGCGCCGTAAAAAAATACTTAAATCCGCATGCTCGTGTCCGCGAAAGCTTCGTTAGTTTTGTGTCGCCACCGACACCCCCACCACCACCACACACCGCCAACACTTTCCTCGTGTGGGTTGCTCCAAAACACCAAGGAAGGGGTGTTCGTTTTAATGCTGCATGCGGGGATCGTATCACTCGCAGGGCTACGCAGCTACAGTAGTAACTGGAATAGAAACCCGCTAGGAAGGTCGCCCCTGTAAGTGGCTCGAAAACGTCGGATACCGAGGTCGCCGCCAAAGGTGTTCCCAGCAAGGGGTAGGTGGGGGGGGAGAGGGGCGTACTCATTTGTTGCTTGCCTTAGGCATTTGACCATTGACCACCCATCCCTTCCGAGACGGAGCACCGTGCCTACTCCTAAGAGAGACACATCCAACAGTTGGGCGCTCATTACGTTGTTTCCATATATTACAAAGAAACTTTTCGCTAATCTCATCCCCTTCCTGTTTAGCCACCAGTGGCCACCATCTATCTCTTAGGATAGCGATCGTTCTCTCGCTGCTATCTAGTGTATCAAACTCCTCCATGTCACATTCGTCTATTTCCTTCATCTCCCTTTCTAACACATCCCGTTCCTCCTCGTTTATTTTACATTCTCCTACTATGTGAGTTCTACTCTCTATTCACACGGGCACATCCGTGCATCTATTTCCTCCTCCTCCCGGCTCCTGATATACCTCTTTCATCTTTATGGCAGGTCCAGGTCACCTACACGAAAGCGTATTTTCAGCGTTTTCGCAAAGTCCATCGGGCCGTGCAAATGCGATTTCATTCCTGTCCCTTCCCTTAATCTCCCGAATATCTCTAGGTGTTTTTCCGAGTCCACCTTGTTTCGTAGCGCTAGCCTTTCTCTTCTTGCTATCCTTTCTTCTACGTCTACCTTGTACTTCCCAAACTTCCTGGCGGACATCACTTCTTCTTGGTCTCCCCCTATATCCTTCCATGCTTTCTTGACTACCTTATCCCACCTTATTCCGGTTCGCCCCTTTTGTTACTTCCTCCCATACAGCTCTATCAACTATGGCTGGCAACCTCTTCTTTGGCGTGTTCCTTACTTTATGTTACCATTCCAACTTTCTCGTGTCTCTGTTTGTCTTGAGTGGGTGCACTCCCATTTCTTCTCCTAATACTGTGCTACTAGTCGCACTTGAGCATCTTAGGGTTTTCTTCGCTGCTGTCATCTGTACTGTTTCCAACTATTTTACGAGTTTCGCGTTCCCTTCCCATATTTCTCCTGCATGTTCTAGCTTTGGTACTATCGCATTCATCAGGATACATCTTTTAATCATTTTATCAAGGTGCGAGTCTGTTAGGATCGCATCCATCTTGCCTACGGGTCTTTCACCCTTTCCTATTAATTTTGCTATTTGTGTATCCCAGGAGCAGTCTTTTGAGATCTCCACGCGTAGGCGGGGGGGGCGTTTTCGTTGAAGGCATACCTAAAAAGGTCATAAAGTAGGCCTCTCTAGCCTCTATGAGCGGTGAGATTACGCAACTCGCCCGCGGCGAATCGACAACGATGTTTAAATGTTTCTGGCGTTCCGTCGAACTTACGTGATGTCTCTGATGAGCATCCCGGAGTTGGTGGGCCCTTCGATGTTTGCATTTTGACACGCTTGATGTTCCTTCGCGTTGTCCCGTTTTTAGATGTCGATGTGTTTTGTACAGCAGCCGCAACAACGCTCTTGCGGTAATATTCCCGGCCTCAAAACCTGCGCCACGTGTCGCAGGCCTGCACTCATGGCATGCAGGAGACATATCTACTGCTGACTGTACCTGCTGCTGTATTTCGTCGTGCGAAGATCAAGGCCCATAGCATGGTTGATTTTTTGTATCGAAAGAATGCAACCGACGTGTACTTGGACCAAAACCAAAATAGTACTGTATCAAGTATCAGGTTTTCACTTATTAGTGCAAAGTTAATATGAGCAGAGAACGTAGAGAGCAGGCGAGAACAGGGTATAATCAAGTCTACTGGAATATAACACACAGCCATATGAGGTACAACGAATGCTTCGGTCGAAGTAGCCATTGAGAGTGGAGGCGAGAAAAAACATGACAGTGGATGCTATCACGCACAATCGTGTGTGTCTGACGTGTAGCAGCCGTGCGCTGGTGGACGCTTGGGTTCTCGAAGAAACCCAGCCAATTCCAACGATAATTCGGGCCATTAACGCACGCCAATACTGTTTGGGACCCAGGTACACAACTGTCAAAGCATGAGAAAAAGCTAGAGACGACGAATACAAGCCGGAGCCTCGATATATCCCGGAGCGTAGACAAAAAAGGCTGCTGATGTTCACAGTTGGTGGTTGGTACCACCGCTGCTTTGCTTTTGAGTATGCTCGCGCTTCCGCATGCATCTCCAGAGCGTCAAAAGCAAACAACTGCAGCCCATGTACAAAACTAATTACGTGGTATTCTACAACGAGGAGAGGCGAGGAATATTCCGAGCAAAAAACTACGGTAGATTTCAGAGCACCAAGTCGCTCGCAGGTGAAAGCAAACCAACCATACGATAAGAAATACGCAAAAACACGCCGGGTAGCCTGCTTACTCTACCCTCCTTGCGGTCTGATGCTCAACCAACTAAACACACACACAAATATCAAGTCCTCTTGCGAAAGTAAAGAACGCCGTCATTATGGCCTATTTATACCAAGCTCAAGGAGCCAATGAGCATACCAAACGAAACAAAACTATACCCTATAGCGGCCCGGACATGAAGCGACGAGTTGCGCGCAGGTAATTGAGAACAAATCTCAAACGAAAACAACATACAGAAACTCTCCGGGTAGGCTGTTACCCCTGCAATTTGATGCCCAGCCGGGTGGTCATTTTGAAAAGAAAACGAACGCCATCGCCACATACGAAGTACTAGTATTAATAGCACACTGGACAACAAAAATATAACAAAAGTGTACTCCGGTACCTTTGTATGATTCCCGTTATGCATATTCACCCCCGGCGTACGCTAGTTGTGTCCATCCTGAATAAGGCTAATATAGCAATGTCGTGTGCCATAACGACGAGATACCGTTTCCCACCGACGCAACACTCAAGATGCGCACGTTGTCAACAAACACTTCGAACTCGTCGCCCGACACGTGAATGTTACAAACGACGCCCGGTGCCCGAGTCCCAACGCTCATGCACTACCATACAGTGGAGCTCTGTCATATGCCTACTCTATACCTCAACAACCAGAGGCCGTAGCGAAATCCACCGAGAGTGGATGATGAGGGGACGCAACCGTTCCTCACCTGAAAAATACTGCAACAAAAATCGTTGAAATACGTGGTACGCTTCCTCAGAAGAAAAGACGGCCAGCCCGAACGGAAACCCCGATTAAAGATGTGTGTTCAACTTCGATGGCAATTTCTAAGTAATAACCCGTGGCCACGAGGGATCCATCTCGGTTATACGACGTCACGAACATAAAGCATGACTCGCAATGGAAGCAGCTTGCGGAGTACAGCTTTGTATTGTGTGGCTGCTTGGAGATATACTTATGTACACACATTTATGTAGAGAAGTGAGAATCAAGTGGTGGGTATGCACGAATCACTTCCATCGGCAGCTTGCCGCTTGGAGTACCAGGTTCCCTGCGAAACCAAAGTAGCAGCTCGTGTCACGTAACAAAGGTTCTCGAGAGACCTACTTCACCCGCAAAAAAGCCGCCTCATCCCGGAACCATTTCCAAAAAGTTGACTAAATAGCAGAAATAGTCTTGGATAGCAGGCAGGTGGCGTTCGTGAGAACCAGCACCCATCGTTGTTGCACCTCAGTTCCCGGGTGTCCCGCTGATCGCCCGTCCGAGCAAATGCAAACCAGTTCCTGCGCTCCTGGAGCTGTTGGCGTCATCGAAACTGAGTGATGTTCTGTAGCGAGTTGCGCAATAAGTTGGGGGAAGACACACAAGGAACGGCAGCCGAGTTTGGACGACCTGCAACCTGCCGAGCCTCCGCTACACATAGTACTGCCAGTTCGCTGCTCAAACCCAAGCGTTCCATCTAGCTGGGGTCGCTGGATGGCAGGCAACCAGGCCATGCCTCGATAGGGCTACAGGCACAGCGACCCTCCTGTAATCGTTACCGCGTTTTTATCAGAGAAGCGGTGGCAAAGCTTGTCGGCGCGGGCGACCAAGTCAAGGTTAGCCCCTGCAGTACCCTCGTCCACAATCACAAACAACTTCTGACTATATTCCCAAGTACATCGCCACCAGAATATATGCTTGCCCTTCTGAGAGACTAAAGAAATCGGGGACAAACGCCGCGCACTGCTGTTGACGCGTCATCGCACAAACGTACGCCGTTCACGAACACAAACCTTTGATCCGGAATGGCGCATTTCGTGCACCACCTCCAACAACGCCTCCCTGTCTGATTCGCTCTGAGATCTGCAGTGGCCTCCAGACAGCCCAAAGAGCATGTTGTACCTACAATCGTAGTATCGTGGGTAAGCGAGCAAGGGCGCATCTGGTGTCAGCTGTATGTATACCATAAATACTCTTGCATGTGCTTCATAAGTTTCGAAACAACGCCATTGCTGGACGCCCCGAGTCCAAGGTACAAAAAAGTATAAGAGATGGCCAAGAAGGGTAGAGGTGGTGAGCAATTACAGTAGAACGGGGGGGTCAGTCTAACGCATGCGAGTTGTGCCGTCGCCTGTGTGCAGCCGGGCACATGTCGCGTTCGTAAAATGCCGTTGGCGCACGATCAAAAGTGTATGACTTAACTTTAGTGTGAGAACAAACCGAAGAAAACGGTCGTTCTGGGACACCTGGCACTTTTCAGCTAAGGCTAGGGTTAGAAATACGTATGAACCCCCAACAAAGGAGAAACATTTGGTAGATATTTAGAAGCCACGCTATAGGCACCCCATCATAACACCACTTGTCGGTTAAACGCAGCTGGAGCCGAACAAACAGCGCGCCCTCTATGAGCGCGCAACATTGCCACACAAATACGATACTCGTAGAGCAGGCTTGAGCGTATGTATATACCCGACACCGCAGGCGTCTATGCCGTCAAACGCAGGCGTCGCAGATTGATGAATAACAGCGCGCAAGCCGGCGCGCGGAAATAAGAGCAACGTCTCAACATCAGCTATCAAGAAGGCCATAAAAGCATGAGAGGGGTAGTCTGAAGTAGCGTTGGCACTCACTCTTCAATCTTGAGAGCCTTGCCGTCGTCCTTGGAGATGTTGCCGGCGACTCTGCTGACGTGACAAGGCGGACGACAGTTCAAGGTCAGCGAGCCACTCGGGGTGGTTGTCGAATGAATCGCGCGTGGTAGTGGACGAAATCATAAGCCAATGTGCGCGGCGCTGCGCCTTTACCGCAGCCCCTGTCACAAGCATATGACAAGACAGACATTTGCGCAAAATTCCATACCACCCTGGGAGGGGATATAATATCCGTTCCACGTTGGCTCAAGAGCACAGACTGGTTTGTTATCACCGGCCGAGGTATTACTAAAATGTTTCCTGCAAAAATCGACTCCAGCCCAACCGAGCGAGTGGGCATCTGTGCGACACTCTCCCCTGCCGAATGTTTTTACGTGCGTGTCCCGCTCAATGGGCTAGCACTGCGTACGCTGTTTTGTCACCCGCATTACATCGCGATTGTTTTCAACTTATTAATTTCGGACAATCACCGCGGCAGAGATAGCACTGAAGGCGAAAATAGAGTTTGTAAGGCTACGGCGGTCGTTTTGATGAGATTGGTTCACGCTGTGCATAACTACCGTTTCATGTGCATCTTAGGCAGAGCACTTTTACGAAGAGTGGAAATTGCCATGAAACACTACGAAAATTGAACCCGTCATCGCATTCGCCGGCCACAGAACACTTGTTGGTGTTACCTTCAGACAACGAACACGACCTAAAACAGAACCCGGAAAACCTCACCCGCTGCCACTGCTGCCTGCTCCAGCCGAGGACGAAGGTGTCGACCCCGCGCTAGACTGGCGCTTTTGCAGGGCCAGAATGCGGGTCTCGATCGAGTCCTTGAGGACCAGCTTGGTCACCTGCGAGAGCAAAACATGGTCGTGTCATGCGGATATACCAGGTGCGTACGCTGCCAAAAAAGAACGTTTCGTGCTCGGGAAAAAACATTGCCCCGAGTGCGGCAGCCGGCGCCGCTGCCTACCATGTTACATTACTTCTAGATTCATGAAACACCGAACTGAAGCCAAGCGATGCTCTTGAGCTAGGCAATGCTCTCAAACAAAGCGATGCTCGACAGATATGACAAACTCTATCTTTCCCCAAGAACCTCACCTGCCATCACGAATAAAACTAGAATTTCGCAAACGTCCGACTGCTTGATACGGCCTCCGGATTCGGTACAGGTAAAAAACACACACACGCGTAACCCGCAACGTTGTCAAGGTTGGCTCTTTCGTTAGAACAAACCCATGAAACCCGCCGGCCATCAACAGAAGACCCAATATGCGTTGTCTCCTCCGAAATACGAACACAAAAGGGTCCCAAGAACGTGTTTGCCGTAGCTTTGATCGACCAAACACCGGCTGTACTTGAGGGTCTCCACGCACCTCCAACAAAACATGTGAACAGAGCAAGTGCGAGTTCCGGTCAAAGTTGAGCTGTTCTTATAAGCATCTTATAAACTTAAACCAGCCATAGCCTCATGGAAAAGATTACCGTGTAACACTATCACGCTATGGTGATAAGATAACACACCCCCTCCGACGAATTTCCGAGCTGGTTTTCTCGACAACGGGGGGAGTGCACCCGCCAGGCGACACGCGTGGAACAAATGAGGCGGGGGGGCGAGGACCAAGCGAAACGTAGAAAACATGCCGACTGTGGCAGACGTTATGCGTGATGCGTTAGGCGA
>JBBMHQ010098138.1:0-10122 GCA_037834295.1 Postelsia palmaeformis | reverse complement strand
ACGCTAACCCCATCCCAAGACACAAGCGTCAAGACCGTGCGAATCCTACGGCTCCCACTCAGCAACATGAGCTAAATCATACAAATCATACGGATCAATCAAATCATCATGCAGATAAGGGAACTATCTAAAATCTACCCCGAGAGCTCTAGAGCACCATAGCGGTGACCTATCCAAATATCGTGAAACGTCTTTGTTGTTGCCCTGTCTGATCGTAAACACTATGTTGACGTGTTGTCTTATGACAGATAACCTACCCCTTCTCAGAACCTCAGGAGGGGCCTGCGATACCATAATGCGTTTTCTCCATCCGCCCCTCGATTTTTTCGGGAACGACCCGATACCCCAACATGCCGCAAAATATCGATTTGACACCGATACCTCTCACACGCACGGCGAGCGACCTTCGCGAATTCTCTCTCTGCGTCTCCTTCGGTTCGTCCAGGGTGCTCTCCCTCTCTTTCGACGCCTGCTGCGTACGATAAGGGGCGGTACGTACGAGGTACATATTGCGGGGGACTATAACGAATAGGACCTACGGTACAGGCAAAAATCTTATATTTCCCTATCCCTACTATTATAACAGTATTTGGCCCAATATACTATGCCCCCCCGCAACAGTAGTAGTACTTTTTGGCCGAAACTCTTTCTTCCTGAGTGACGAGGGTCGTCAACTGAGGAGCTACCGCTCTGGGCGTCTTCGAATATAAGAACCGCTTGATATTCATAGTAAAGTATAGGCGGTTCTTATTTCCCGACCAGAGTCGGGACCCAATGAGGCATGCCTTGTCCCATAAGCTTCCTTCTGCAGTCCTACGACTGCAGCCCATAAGCTTCCTGCTGCGCTAGTACCGCTTCCCGGTGGTGACTGCCCTTTGGCCGGGATCGCATCAGGAAACCACGTAGGCGAGAATTTAACTCTCCAATCTGACCAAAATCGGGGCCAGGCAGTGAATACACGCCCTCGTGGGCCAAAACGGTTAGTACCGCGCGCCGAACGAGAAAGAGCGCGCAGGCGCGCGAAAAACTCACCGAGAGGGTAGATAGATTGCACAAGCCCCACATCGTGCGAGCAAAAAAACTCGACATGGCCGGACTCGATCAACCTTCTAGCGAGCCTCGCCAGTGATTGGATAAAATGGTTGCGTTGAAAAAACGAGGGGAAGCCGCCACGGACCCGTCGAATACCTGAGACAAGTCCAGAGTAGGGGTGTGGAGGCCTCTATGCTCTCGACATCAAAGGCTCGGGGGACTAGCTACTTTGACCTCGACGACATAGTAGGCTGTCTATCCCTGATTTTGTTGTTCCATCTCAGCTATTGAAGAGGTCCGAGGAGGCTTTTCCTCGTTTTTTCGACTCCAAATCATTGGTCCAATTCTTGGCTAGGCTAGTGAGACGCTTGATCGAGTCCGACCAAGCCAGTTTTCTATGCTCGAACGATGGGATATGTACACTTTACGCTCTCGGTGGGTTGCACAAGCGCCGCCGCGCGCTCTTTCTGGTGTGCCCCCCGGACTAGCTGTGTCGACCTCTACAGTAGTGGCATAGACTTCCAAACCCCGATTTTGGCCTCATCTCAGGCGTTCAAGGGTTTCAGGCCGGCTTTTCCTCGGTTTTTCGACCCAGCTCCTTCATTTAGTTTTTAAGTAGACTCGTTAAAAAATAGGCTGACCGAGTCCGATCAAACCGATTGTGCGATGGGGGGTGTATACAGTCTACGCTCTCGGTGGGCTCCACCGCCACCGCGAGCTCACTCTCGTCCGCGCGCGCCGCACTGACTGTTCCGACCCCGAGGGTATACGCTCCCTTAACCCTGACCCCGATTTTAGTCAGACCAAAGAGCATCTCAAGTCGCCTGTATGGTTCCGAACACCGTCGCGCCCGAAGAATCGTCGGCCGAAAATCGGTGTTATTAACCCTTTTACGTCTGTTAGGACTGAAATCCCGACTTGGGGGCAAACTACTTGAAATCTGAGTCGTTTGTTCCCACAGCTATAACTGCGGTTTTTGACTGACAAGAAGCCTGTGGGATTGTCCATCGTCGGGTCGTACTTCCCTATTTCCTCAAGGTTTGTTTTTAGTTTGAGGTATGGAGATCCTTAGTCGAGGACTGGTCTTCCAGTAGGGAGGCTAGTCCCTTTTTCACCACCGTGCTTGGCCTGCTCCGACGAGTGGCTCTGTGCCTTCATTCGAGCTGGACTTCACAAATATATATACTTTCTGAACGCAACGTGTGCAACGATCAATTCGATGACGGTGCGGTGCGCACGTATCGCGAAAACAAAACAATACAGAAAACATGAACCAGCTTTTCTGAGACCGCAACGGAATGACCTGATATACTATTGCGGGGGCCACATGAAACAGGACCTACGGTACACACAGAAGCCTATATTTTTCAATATTTTTACTAACAGACATCGGTCCTGTTTACTATGGCCCCCTATAATCATATGAATAGCCACTCCCTCCCTCCTTACCGTAGCTTCGGTCTGAGGAGACTCAAGAAATATCACTACCCTAGGTTCACCCCTATACCTGGTGTGTCGTAGCATTGCATCTCACCTCAGCTTATACTGGGTGCCCTGCGAGCGGCGAGCGCTTCGTTTGCGTGCGCTTCTCGGCTGCCCCCTCGGATGGCCCACGTACGCACTGCGAGAAAGGGAGCATTCCACGGTATAATGCGTAGGGGAGGCTCCTGCAATTTTCTGAGACACCTCCTCGGCTTGAGGAGCTCACCACCTCTCTCACCCAAAAAACTGTCTTTTTGAGGCACTAGGTTGGCTTTATTTTAGCCCGAGGCACAGGCCAATCCGAAGGTCTACTATTGTTTGTAGGTGTGCATTCAGGAAAAGTAAAGTGTGCAGCACAGCAGTGCCATTCGACGACAGTCGACTAGGGGAAAAGTGGCTGAAGTGTCTCCCGCGAAGAAAATGTCTTCCAAGGCACGAACCGAACCGCAGTGGGGCGAGGGAGGGGGGGGTAGGAGAGCCTGCTATGTGACCCCGTATCTGAGCTACGACTACAGTACGAAGCAGAGAGACAAGAAGGGCGAAAATAATAAGTCGGAAGAAAGAAAAGAAAAGAAAATACACACACACGAATGAGTTGTACGGGTCCACGGTTCCTCAGTTGAGGAGCTCCGTCGGTGAGAAATATTTGCCTTGTGGCGCAAAAACGTTTGCCTTGCAAGGCAAAAAAAAATGCCTTGTAAGTAAGGCAAAGACCTTTGCGTTGCGAAGCAAAAAAAAAATGCCTTGTGAGGCAAAAAGTGCTACACGCACCTACCTCCCTGTCTGCTACGCGTCTGGGTTTCAGCGCCCTCTACACTCAAAGCAAGTCAAAAATGATTTTAAATGCTTACATGGCAACGACTGTGGCGCGCACACCGCCTGCCGCGCTACGGAAAACCTCGACAGAGCTAGAAAACAGAAGGGGGGTTAGGCTTCGTGCGATGGTTTCGCGCCCTCGAACAGACCATCGATCGCCGCTTGCATGACCTACATATTTCATGGAAGGTACGTTCGCGCTCTTGTAGATACGAAGTACCTACCTCGGTAGCAGCTATTACGGGGGAGCCATAGTGAACAGGACCCACGGTACGCACAAAAACCTAAATATTTCTCTATATTTTCTGACTGCATTAGGTCCTATTTACTATGCCCTCCCGTAATAGCGGGTGGGACCCGTAAAATTCGCATCATTTAGCGCCTGTTCCCTGTGTCATATCTGCCCTATAAGGCAGATCTTGTACAATCTTTCTCGATCGCAGGTGAAGGATTTAGATCACCCACAGATAGATATATAGATAGATCATGATCTGTTCTACATAAGGTGTGGATGGTTTCCTATTTTTTCGTGGTTTTTCTTCGCTTTCTTCCTACCTCTGGAATTGTTTTTCGAGCGAAAGATGTTGAAAATCATGCTGCGCATTGTTGAGGATGGCAAAACGAACATCGTTGACAGTGAATTCCGTGTAGGAGCCCCTTGTTTCTCTCGTCCCCCCGACGAAGTGCTATTAGTAGCCGTTGCCCCCGACAAACTCCCCCCAAAACACTCCTTCCTCTCTCCGGTAAGCGCTCCCCTCCCTGTTGTGCTGACTGAGAGGCTCAGTGCTTGGTCCTTGTCCTATGTAAACGACTACCAGGTTTAATGGATGCGACTCAAGATTAAGACTGGAAAATAAGAGAGAGTAATGAGGAAAAAGGAAGGAGCAGGGACCTCGAACGGAGCAGAAAGAGCTCAAGCCGGAAGCAGGTACATAACGGAGATATTCTCTGGGCATGATAGGGCTCTTTCTGATATCGTGGTTTTGTTCTTTCGGAGTGCTCATGAGTAATCTACTTTGGAGCTCACGCTTGCTACACACTGTCAGATGGCAGTAACAATAATGACAGTGGATGAAGTACCTTTGAGGCCAACTCGCCCCCCCACCGATAAACTCTCTAAGGGACTTGATAGATAAAAAAAAGCCTACTGTAGTCCACGCCTGGTTCTCCCTATACATGGCCCTTCTCTTCAAGTCGCATGTACGTTCTTTCGGAGTAGCGTATACACTCCACACACACCCCTTATCGAGCGCAAGCACCCCTCTCTCCGCCGTGGCATTGTTACACGAGCCGACAAGCCTCAAGCTCCGTCCATCCCGTCCATCCGTACACCGTCTTCTCGGAGTCTGTCGAAGCAACCTGTCTCGTAGGGCTGCGAGCTGGCTGGCTCTATCCAACAGCCCGACCAACTATAGTCGTTCGTCGGCTACCGTACAGATCGTTGAGTTCGCGTCACTAACACCCTGGCCAAGTAAAGTTGTTTAGTCGGCTACCGCATGGAGCGTCGAGCTCGCGCGCACCGGTGCGCCCGTTTTTCAGCGATGTTGATAGCTTCCTCTCGACAACGGCAGGGGGTGCTAAAAGTCCAAACTTTACATTTTCTGGAGGCCTCTCGACCAGATATTTCCCGAAAACACCACAAGTTCGGTATTGGTTTGGTATTGGCGAGCCTTCTCCCGTCCTCGGAAAAAAAACGAGCGCTGCTAAACGATCGCAGCCCTATGAAAACTCGAAGCTCTCTGCGATGTTGCAGATAGCTGCGTGCGGTAATTTGCGGCAGGCTGACTGTCGCGTTTGACAGGGGCTCGCGTAGTGATTTCTATCTGTTGATATTGTGGTGCTTTGGTTTCGCCATTCAAGAACACGTAGCATAAGATGAACATCTTCAACTTTGATAAATGATAATTCATAAACATTTCTTGAACGAAGAAGGAAAAAAAACCCGAAAAAAAACCGAGCAAACAAAACAACAAACAAAAAAGGAAACCTACAACGTAGACACGCAGTTTTTACAATAACAACTCTCCCTGTCTGTGTCTGATTCCTCCATAATAGACTGCCGTTCTCGTTCCTTTTCTCTCATTGCATGTATTTTAATATAGTTAGTAAGTTGGCTTGCTTCACCATCCAACCAATACCGGGTGGGCTAATGTTGTAATCAGAACCCACGATGAAACCAAAGACCGTAATATTCCCCCATATTTACAAACCATGCTGGCCTCTGATCACTCCTTCCTCTCGTTAGCGCCGTCACGGCCCAGCCGCGGCCAATTCGCAGCCCCACCCTACCGGCTATAAGAGGGTTGGCGTACCTACAGTAGTGGGACATGGTGTGGTTGTTGCGCTTTCCTCTCGTGCCCACCCCAAGGCCAGTCTGGGTGGAATATAAAAGGCCGTCGGGGTATATATATATAAACATTATGGAGACCGAACAGACCCCTTGCTCGGCGTCCGGTCCCACGCATTGTTATTTATATATATATAAAAATAAATACATGCGCATATTTAGCTATTTTTACTTATATACCACATCATCGTCAGCAACCGCTATACGTACATGATGGGGGTGTCGTGCGTGGGGCTCCGAAACGCGACGACAGAGGGGCGGAAGAAGCGCTCGCTCGCAGCATTTTAGGCTTTCGAAGCAATCTGCCGAGGTGTTTTTTTGGACCTGCCTTTTAGGAACCCTAGGGGCAGGCCCTCAGTGCGAGCCTTCAGCCCAAACGCTCAGTGCAAGCGCTTAGTGCAAAACCACTCGATGTAAGTACTTAGCGCCAAAACGCTCAGCGCAAGCACTCAGTGAAAAAACACTCACATGCAGAAAATGTCACACGCAAAAATAGTCACACGCAAAAGCACTCAGCGCAAGCCCTGAGCGCAAGCATTCGGCTGTGATGTCTCCGACGTTTCCTGCTGTTTCACTTTCTACTTGCAATCCACGAGACGGGCCACGGGGAGGGGGCGGAGAACAAACGGTCTTGACCCGCTTGCGAAACAAGGGGAGCGCCTGCCGCTGAGACGCATTTCCGAGGTCCCCTTCCTGGCTGCATGTATGTATGTAGTAGATGCGGTCAGGAACGTGTGAGGCGTGTGAGAGAGCTTGGAGCAGCGAACCCGAGTCCGCGCGAGATACTTCATCGGATGACACCGCCGGTTTGCTCTGTATTCGACCCGTGTCATGATAGAGGCACCAACATACTACGGCTAAATCACTTTCGGGTGACGGGGCGGGGCGCTCCTTGACGCCTTTCGCACTGCGGTCCCACGTTTTTTTTTGGGGGGGGGGGAAACACTTGGAATTAGTGTGGGTTCATTCTCTCAGTAGCAAGAGGGTTAACGGAGGAACCACCGAATACCCATCAGCGTTACAAGGGTATCAGTATTACGGGGCACCATAGTTAATAGGACCTACGGTATGCATAAAAAGCCATATATTTACCTGTTTTTACTAACAATATTTGGTCCCATTCACTATTGTCCCCCGTGGATAGCAGCTGTGTACATC
Source organism: Postelsia palmaeformis (assembly GCA_037834295.1). Classification (NCBI taxonomy): domain Eukaryota; class Phaeophyceae; order Laminariales; family Laminariaceae; genus Postelsia; species Postelsia palmaeformis. The sequence goes on along the minus strand of JBBMHQ010098138.1, from coordinate 3,287 downwards.
AACATCATTCGCTGTGTACATCGGCTACTGGGTTGGTCGTCTTGGGTCCATTTCTTTCTGGTCAGTTCTTGTGTGAGGCACGCAGAAAGCTCCTCAGTTGAGCTACTCCTACAAGTCAAAAGGGCATGTACTACCTGGTATATTATACCTGGTATATTATACCTGGTATATAAATATATGTAATATGTATATATATATACATGTTTTTTGGGGCGAATACGAATCTGACTGGCCGGCTCTTTATCTGAGCGACCTCTACCCAAGCACACTTTTTGCGTTTTATGATGCTGCATCAGTCACAATTTACCTAAAATATCTTGGCAAATTATTTTCGCCTGAAGCGGACATTTTGTTTCGTGTTCTCTCGCGTATGATCGACAGTAAGAGTTTTTGAGTGTATCCGCCTACCTACCTGGGCGAGTTTGAGGGCTGACAGGGGGAAAAAGAAAAAAACGGGCGTTTTGATGTAAATTATGTGCGAAATTTGCTCAACTCGCAGAAAATCGCGACTTCTTTTGCGTATATTCTGTGCCTAAAGCCTAGCTGCGGCCCATGGGATTCCGTGTCGGCTTTCGCCTACCGAGCCATGCACGGCCATGGGGGGAAGGATTTTAAGGTGCAGTAGGTATCATGCATGGCCGTGGTCGTCCCTCGCATCCCTGCAATGACGGGACGGAGAACGTCGGGTTTTTACCGACCAGGCAGGCATTGCTTGCACCAAGCGCGAAGCGTCGCGAAGTGCTCGGCGAGTCGCAGGGAGGGTGAGCTGCATCCTACTAAGAACCGCTCGTGAGGCGGAAGTGCACATGGATGACAGCTTCAACAATGAGTTTATTTTGTTTTCCGGTGTGGCCACTTCCAGCCACACCGATGGGGGTACTATGCAACTGCCTCGTGTGTGCCTTACCATGAACACTACCAGGTACGTGATGCGACCATTCCCATCGTGCCGAGTTAAAGCTCATCAGGGGCGTACTCGTTTATCGCTTGTCTTAGCCTCTTGACAATTGACCGCCTATCCCTTTTAAGACGGGGCACCATATTTCTCCTGCTCTGCTAATAGAGACACCTCCTCCAACATTAGAAGGCTCACTTCCTTTTTTCTTTCTATTACGTAGGCCATTTTTATCGTTTGGGCGACGGAGCCCCCTCGTTGAGTGAAGAACTACCCAACTAGCAGTCTGACCTTATTTTCAATCCCATAAATAGGTTTTGCAAGTCCACTATTGGTCGTTGTCGCGGGGTTGCGCCAAAAATCGTTCTCAGAGAAAGTCGGTCCCGGGCGAGGTTTGGAGGGAGCTCTTCATCTACTATGTGATACGCCTAAGGAAATTTTGTGCCCTCCCTAACCGAATAGCATGGCCCTGCACAGTAGCGGTCCTTCTATCGTGACAGTTGCCCGCGATAGTACCAGTGGAATCTCTTGGCACATATCCGGTATGGGGTTAACCAGTGTGGCAGTGTGCAGAGTGGTGTCGGTTGACGCTGATACTGCCGGTAATGTTAGCGGGCTCATACATGCTGGAACTATAGAGGGAACACTACTGTAGCAGTGCCATGTTTATCAAAGTCAGCCGTTTCGTGCTGCGGCATACCGCAGGTACAGCGTTTCTCCAAGGCGTTCGTACGATCATAAAGGTTCAGCCTTTTTTTTCTGAGGCTTCTCACTCAAGGAGCTCTATACTTCACCCGAAAGCTGATTGAACAAAAAGACAAATTGTATCCCGATGAATATCCCCATGGCCCAAGTAAGCAATTACGCCATTTTACGAAACAAGATTGGCATGGTTCCGACGATCTTGGGTTAAGGAGCCCTGTCATTCAAAAAAACATTTGTGCGGAGGTGTGCTACCTCTTATAGCAGAACGCGTCTCCCCGTACCCTAGTAAATAGGACCTACGGTACACACAAAAGCCTCTATATTCATCTATTTTTACTAACGATATTTGGTCCTATTTACTATGGCTCCCCGTAATAGATGGAGGTATAGATGGCGGTTGTAAGGTGCCGGTGCTGCTCTCGTGGTGACCCTGAGTGGTGAGAGGCAAACATAACATACACACGCTATATTTATATGTATGTATACATACATGTATATCGCTTGAAAAATATCCCCGAATCCTCGGCTTACCGCGTCTCCAGCAGGGCACAGAGCAAGGAGTCCGCTTAGGACAAGCTCTGAGTAGGGCGTGCCTAGAACATCGCTTGCTCCGAAGATTAGGCAACACGTCCTTTTGAGACGGGATGGGGGGGGGGGGATGTACTCATCTCGTGTACGGCCGTAATCTTATGATCATGGACCCTCGCATCCCAATACACAATGCAGGGGTGGAGCACGTCGGGTTCTCTCACCGATCAGGCAGGTATTGATTGCTCGCACCAAGCGCGACGCGAAACGTGAGGTGTTTGGTGAGTCGCATGAAGGGTGAGCTGCATCCTACTACTAAGCACCGCTTGTGAGGCGAATTTCGCCACCTTGTGCGTACTTTCTTGCACGCGGATGACAGCGTCAACATAATTGTGGAGGGGGAGGTTCTGTATTGAAGTCGCAATGGTGTCGCTGCGGTAGCAAGACCGTAACCGCGTAACGTCCGTGTAACGTCCGTGTAACGTCCGTGTGTCTTCACGTGCCTGGTACGTTTATTTCCCCCCCCAGATTTTTCCACGAGGGGCTGACCTACGCAGGTAGATGCCGCGCGCGACGACACCCTCCCTATGCAGCCCCTAGTGCACCTCGTCGGCTTTTCGATCGCGGGTAGTCAATACACGCGAACAGTTTGGTTACATACTGGAAGATGTTAAGCACTATCAAAGAGTGTACGTCGTCAGAAGGCAAATCAAGAGCTGAACATTATATTGTGTGCGACGCTCCACACAGAAATCTACATGAACATAAAATGTCTACAGTAGGGTACCCCCCTCCCCCTCCGCACCCCCCCCTGCCCTCCTCCCCACCCAAAGTTCGCCTCACAAGCGGCTCTTTGTCGGATGTAGCTCACCCTTCATATGACCGGACGAACACTTCACGTTTCGCTTCGGGCTTAGGTGTAAGCAAACCAATGCCTGCCTGATCGACGAAATCATCCCGACGTGCTCCGCTCTACCATTGCAGTAGTGGAAGGATCTAGCATCGTCCGACTACGGCCATGCATGACAAAGGCGGTGAGCACATCTGCCCCCAATGAAGAAACACATGACGGAAGGTTCTAGAAGGAAGTATTCAAGGTTTTTCGCGGGTCAGGTCAAACCCCACGGGTCGGGTCGGGTCGGGTCGGATGATCCGACCT
>JBBMHQ010098127.1:0-10122 GCA_037834295.1 Postelsia palmaeformis | reverse complement strand
ATTGGTACCTTTTCATTTTTTCAAATAAAGTCTCACCACGTGGGATTTGAACTTGGGTACCAATACCAATGGTCTTTCAAGCTGACCACTGGTCTACCGAGGCGACCGGACTTCACTCCCTCGTAAAAATGTACATCATAAATTTAGCCGAATGTTGAAGCTCTGCTTGCGGGGAATGTCATTACCGTGGCGTAACCGTCCAGTACAGACACACACGGCTCTTTTCTTTCCCGCCCTCCTGTCCAAAAAGTCAAACACAACATGTAAAACGCTACACATGCTTCAGAAAGAGACCTGCATGTTGCAGCTGTCTCGCGGGGAGAGTCCTGACCGACTGTGACATACCCGCCACGACCAGACAACACACGACACACGCACGCGTAGCCACACGACCTCCCAAACGAAAAAAAAAAAACCAAAAAAAGTTATTGAGTGGCACACATTCTGCTGCGTATAAGAAATAAATCGGTATCGGCACGGAACACAAGCTAAGTTCAACCCTGCGGCTGGGGAAAAGCCAGAAGTTCACAGGCAAAAATTGGCCGCTTGGCCATTCGCTGTTTACAGTTGTTCCATGGCTAATACTCTGCAGCGGAGCCAACGCGAAGGAACAGGTTTCCTCAGCTTCCGCCCTGGTGCTGAGAGGCACAATGCAATTCGCTGAGTGTGTACTGTCCGCTTGCACCGCTCAGTGAAACACGGGAGGACCCGAAGGGAAAACAAATCTTCAGGGTTTGTAGGGACGGGTATTGGTGAGCAACCATCTACCGGTTGTTGGAAACCCGCCGGGCTTCTAGGGGGTATTTTAACGAGTACGCGTTTGCAAGGTACACGTGGGTAGTTTGGCATTACCCGACACGGCAAACGGGTATATCCGTGGCGGATATTCTCGTCAGGTGCCCGTGTACTTCTGTGACGGAGTGTAGCTCTCATGTACAAAATTTGAATGGGCGCCGCCATGATTTGTTATTTTGTTTTGTTTCTGACCTCGAACTACAAGCCACCCTGGCCACCAACCCGCCCCACAAGAAATCTGCATGCCTTCGAAATTTCAACTCTGGGCTCTCACGAAGTGCAAAAATGTTCCACAACAAGAACGGCCAGCCCTGTAGTCGAATGCGCAGACGCGCAGGCTACCGTGAAAACGAGAGCAGAGCGTCGAACAGCCAGCACCAAGCGTTAATGACGTCCCAACACCATTCAGCGTTCGGGCGAGCGGTTATCATCGACGCCTTGTATCAAACTCCAAGAGGCTTGGACAGCGATACTTGAATGCGCATGACACGAAACAATCGAAAGTCGGACCGCTGCCTATTGTAGGCGTGCATCCGGATATTTCAATCGAAAACACGAGCGATGAGGTCTCCTCTATTGTGTTGTTGAGGGGGTTGTACTCAATTTCATGCATGGCCGTAGTAGTGTGACCATAGACCCTAGCTTCCCTGCAACGCCGGGACGAGCACGTCGGATTTTGACCGACCAGGCAGATATCGCCAGCACCAACAGCGAAGCGTTGTGAGGAATTCAGTGAGCCCCATGGAGAGTGAGCTGCACCCTAGTCAAAACCGTCTGTAAGGCGGACGTTATTGAAAAAAACAAGATCCGGTGCGGCTATTACCAAAGCCATCAATGGGGTTGTCTATGCAACTGCTTCGTGGATGCCTTACCACACACACTACGCCAGGAAATAATTTCCCTTCTGGTGAGTAAAGGTTCTCTACTCCGCACAAAGGATGCCACTTGACCGCCAGCTGTAGCGGCCGCCCCAGAGAAACGTATCAGTTCGCACCCAAATTGTCAAGGTCACGCAGTGAAGGCATGGTTCACGGTGATGGTGGCGTTGCAAACCGACGACAGCCAAGCTTATTCAAACATATGCTACATGTAATATGAGGGAGGGAGGGAGAAAAGGGGCGGCAGCAAATCCCTTGGGGCTCACGGCTTGATACTTGTCAGACTCTGCTCGGTCTACTTCCCTCCTCTAAACCCTTGCAGCCAATTCAACAACACGCCACGCAAACAAACAAGGACCTACCGAAAAACGATGCCGCATCCCAGATGAAAGGACAGGGGGGGGCTGCAATGTGGCGTAATATCTCACTTGTAGATACTGCAACGTCCAACGCAGCCTGTAGATGAGAAAGTGGGGAAAACAAAGAGCTCGTGCGTTTGTTTGTTTCCATCCCAACTGCGTCTTTCCTGGCGACTGAAAAAAACACACCCGGTGCCCGGCTTCCTTTTGGACGTACATCGGCAGCTGAAGTACCCAGCCCTGTCCTTGCTGCGCCCCCTTCATTGCGACAATAAACGACGTCACCCTTCTAGACAATATGAGCCTGTATATACGCCCGGCTTTCTCGTCACCGATACACGAAAGCGACACACACGGGGACATGGTTGGGGTTGGCTTTCGATTGGCCTAGACACCCTGCAACCTAATTACGGCTCTGCCTTGTCGACATCATTTGTGTCTGCACCAACTGTAGCCGAGGACAGTCACTCGGCGACATCAACTTGACTGTTTTAGTTGCTTGCTTGCATCACTAGTCTAGACCTACGAGAGGGGCTTGTCAGAGCGCCCTAGAATCGGAAAGACACACGCCCGAACATTCCAGGTTCGGTCGTAAAGCCAAAGGAGAAACCGGCCCATGTTATCCTACACGAAGAAAATGCGGCCCCTTCGACCAAATACTATTGGGATGTTTTATGCACGGGGTACGCAGGCATTATAACTTTTAGCTTATTATTTATTTTGCGCTCCGCTGACGTTGTACGCTAGGACCCCGGCGAGGGCGAGTGCCGCCCCCCCGAGCTGCCGGGCGTTCATAAACTCTCCCAAAAACAGGAGTCCACTCGCGAAGACCAGGACGCGCTTGAAGGAATTTCCAACCGCGTGCCCGACAGGAGTGAGACGGGCGAGAAGGTTGAAAGAGGCAAAATTGTAGCCGACGAAGCAGAGGGAAGCGTTGATACCGGTTACCTTCATCCAGTCGAATCGTCCGCTGCTGCCGCTGCCGGGGCCCGTGTTTTGTTCCATGTGCTCGCCCCCCGCTACGCCTACATAGGACAAATGGTCCATGACCTTGAAGGACACTTTCAAGAATTGCATGCCTATTCCTACGACCGCCGCGACAAAGCTGCACGCGAAAAGTGTCTGGTGGGGCGGGATCGGGTCGCCCTTCTTGATGAAAACGTTTCGAAGCGCGTTGCAGCACACGGCCGCCACTACAATAGTCGTCGAGATCCCCACGATTTCGCGGTTACTGAAACCTCCCTCCTCCCCCCTTCCTCCTGCTCCTTCTTTCGGGCCGGCGGAGCTAGTCGCCGTAAACACAACAATGCCGGCTGCAATGACGAAGATCGACGCCAGGCGGGCGCCAGAGCAACTCTTGCCCAGCAAAAAATACGAAAAGGCCGCAGCGGCGATGGGCTCCATGGCCTTCAGCGCATTCGTAGCGGCAACGCCCCCCAGAAGAACAGCAAAGTTTGTCAAAAGCGACTGTCCCGTGTGCATGGATGCCGCAAAGACCACGCGCCTGGCTGCTGCCGGGGTGTAGCCCTCCTTCGGGTACATGTCGAGATTTTGGAAGCGTCCTAGGGCGCCCAGAACGGTGATCCCGGTGAGGCCCTGCAAAACCACGAGGCCTATCGGTTCACGGGTGTCTCGTAGGTACCCTTTGCCGTACGCGCTGAACCCCATGGCCAGAGACACCCACAGCACAAAGTTCAGCATGAACATCACCTTGGAAGACGTGATTGCCAACCAGACACCAGAGCGACGTCCCACAGGCGGCGCTGCTGGCCGCTCCGTGGCGCCCAGTTCCGAATCCAGCGTGTTACGTGCAATTAGCTCCACCTCCGCCTCGTCGGTACGTTCTCCCAGATCGGATGCTGGGTCCGACCCCCGGTCGGAGTGATTAGTACGAAGGGTACTTCCCGAAGGCAAAACGGTCAACAATGCGATTGAGGCCAGCAAAACTATTGCAACGTAGTAGTCATTTATACCCAAATAGCTCACGATGCCACCGTCGAAACTCGTCGGCAGCTGCCGGGTAGCGTTAGCCCGGTCTGGATCGGTATCCGTGAAAGACTCTGCCCCGAAATCGGAAGCATGGTGCGCAGCTGTCATGGGTACGGTATCGTGTACGTCACTGCGTTGCTTCTCGGAGATTCGGCGTGATAGGGAACCATTGCCCTTTGGTATAGCCCCGTGCGACCGCGAGGCCTCGGGCAAGAAAGCAAGGCTTACTTTGGAGCCACTGGGCTCGTTCGTGTCCGGCCCAGAGGCACCTATCGAGTCAGATGGCTGTGTCTTCCGTGTGTTGACCCCAGCGGCATTATCTGCCGCTACCGCCGCGCGTGTGTTCTTCACCCCGTAGGGCGATATCTTGAACGCGTATGTTCCTGCGAGAAACACGCCAGCCATTGAGCTTTCCTCGGCTGAAGGGTTTTGTGCGGAGCCGGTGAGTGCCTGCAACGGTAGCTCCCGGGCAACGTGTTGCATTCCAGTCGAACCAGTTTCTTCGCGGAGGCTCGGTGGATGGGCGCCATTTCGCAACATAGAAATTCCGTCTGGTTGCGCAGCAGGCAGCTCCGAAGCCACGGTTATCTGACACGAGTGGGTTGAGGCAGGTGAAAGCGATGAATGGAGGGAGTTATTAATTAGTTTCATTGTACCGGTCCCGTATTGAGACTCAACTGCTGAATATTTTGCCATGAAGGCAGGACGTACGTCCGTCCTCCGCTAAAACACGCACTCGACTGCTTCCATTATCCGTTGGAGACAACAGAAGACAGGCGCGTGCTGCGCCAGGAATATCACCGATACGTTTTGAGGCTCCTCACTTCACGGGCTCTGTGTTACTTGTAGGACATCCTCAAGTGAATTTGGCGAAGACTCAGAACCTCAAACCGATGACACATCCCGAAGGCCAGGTACATCGTGAAGAGTGTTGCAGAACACTACTATTGCGGGGGACCATATTAAATAGAACCTACGGTACACGTAAACACCTATGTATTTCGCTATTTTTGCTGACAATATTTTACCCTATTAACCATGGTCCCTCGTGATAGTAGTCCAGCAATATTGCGTGAAGAAGCCCAGTCCGTAGAAACTATTCCGACCTAAACGACGCCCATCGTATCGCTACGCCTCGGCAGCAAGATGACGGTCCAAAAAAAAACGAAACCGAAGGCCTCTGATCCCCTGTCTCCGAGAAAAACATAAATTGCGTACGTATACGTGGAGGTGAAAATTGAAGCCCTTGATCGGCGATCTATCTTCGAAGACCATTTTGGGACGGAAACTATGGTAATCCATCACCAGGATGATAAGAGACGTCCGTCCTAATATTGAATGACGTCCCTTCCGCGAGGGCGACGACAAAATTCGTGCTTCATGAACCAAACAACGTCGAGCGCACGGGTCAGGCCAATACAGCAGGTTCACTATTTAATTTCCCTTAATAAATGGCTTATATTTTGTCAATTTGTCCGTTCGTAACTTCCGCATGGCAGTAGCTACGGGCATATTGTTTGACGCCTGGGTAGGTGTCGATAAAGATCCAGACCCCTCTTAAAGCTGATCGTGGGCCAACGTGTAGTCGTTGGAAGCCTAGAGGCCTCAGATCGAAGCGTAACGGCATGTCTCACGTCATCTAACCGGGCTGATCGATGCCGTAAAATACACCCAATGAGTAGTTTCGATAGAAAAAATCGACTTCCATGGACTATTCTGTACTGTCCAGAAACAGCAGTTTGTCAAGTGCGAGTCGCAAGCTTACACCCCGGTCAAGGTCCTGCATCTCAACTCACAGCACCGCTGGGAAACATCTAGCGGGTGAACCCATGCCGATATCATCGCAGCATGGGCGTCAGTCGGTCGGAATGCTCGAGAAATTATGAACGTGATATCGCACTGAACAGCACAGGCGGAGGAAACATCCGACATTGACCAGCGCAAAAACGGAATCCGTACCAAGATTCCAATAAAGTCTACCTGACAATGTCGTAACTTAGATTTGTGATATATGTGTAACTGTTGTTGGTAAACAGGAGGCTCACAAAGTGCTGCTTACTGCGGGTTGATCGGAATGCCAGAACACATTTGCTGATAGGATGGGATGGTCCCGAGGTAGTGAAGCGCCCTCTTGAAAAGAGCACTCCAAACCACAAGACGTGAAGCCACCGACCAAAGCTACGGCAGGGAGTATACTCACATTTCACCACCTGGAGAGTCTTTCTACCACAAACAAGAATCCGTCCGTTCCTCGCTACCGATCAATTCAATACAGCGTGCCTTTTACGACGATACCTCATACGCAAGCACGGTGCCAGTAGTTTGGAATCTCTGATTGTGGTCATGTCCGCGCACGCACTTCGAATGTAGAAAAAACAGCAACAGATGCAAGCAAGGTTAATAGTAACAACAGCCCAGCAACGGCGGCAGCCGCTGCAATACACAGACAGGACGCAAAACCAGCCGCGCAGTTAGCAGCCACTACTCTCCGAAGGTAAGATAGCGACAACAGCAGCAGTAGCTCGGAGGCAGTAGCCCAGCAGCAAGCAGCTTGCGTTTTGGCAAAGTTCGAAGCTTCGCTTTTAAAAACTTTCAATTATAGGGCCCACTTTTCTTTCGGTGCCGCTGCTGCGTTTCTAGCCATTGTATTGGTGCGCTAAGCTCCGAGCACGCTCGGTACGCTCACACATCGGCACAGCCGCCGTGACGGCCCCCGCAGCCGCCAGGCCACCGCCGCTGCCGCTGCAACTGCTGCACTGCCGTCACCGTGTTGTAAAATCGGTCGACAATAGGTTTCATGCTATTGTCAAAAGTCATATTTTTGCCGATGCACCTTCCTTGACAGCACCAAGTCGGCGCGTCTCGCAGCAGAGACCCGCCGTGACAACACAACGCTCGTCCGTGCCACTCTCCGGTGTACACCTTCTGACCCTCTGTTCGCTCCGCGGTCGATTGCGGTGTGGTATTTGTATTGAGTAACAGCATCTTCGTGGGGAGCACAGGGTGCAGCGTAAGGCCCGAGGCGACGGGTGAAAGTATAGTGCTTTGTACACCGATGAAAAGAGAGTGAGGGACAGCACCGCATATTCCAGCCAAATTATCACTTCTGAAAAGGAGTTTTTCGCCGTTTTTGAAGGTGAGTCGTACCACCATTTGAAAACTCGGGAACTGCTGTTTTGGAGATGATTTCATCCGAAAACGTTTTCGCGCGAGCACTTGATGTGAGTCACTCCTAGCCTTTCTTTTCTGTTCTTCCGTGTGCTCATAAGGTGTTCCAGTTGTTTTACGTACTACTGCAGTAAACGTATACGAAGTACAACTGGCATGCAATACATATGCAAATATATATATATATACTTCGTATACCAGGTATATATTAGTTCGGTATGGTTCGCGTCTGGGACGAAGATAAACTGGCATTGAGCAGAAGACGCCACACACCCGTTGGGTTGGCGGCATTGAAGAGAACGGAGACAGGAGGCGCGACGGCCGGAGGGAAACTGCGATTGACGAAAGCAGCAAATGGACGGCAAGCCGGGTGGCAAGGTACGAGACCAACTACTGCTGTAATGTGTAGGACTACTTCTACGCTGCTTGATTCGCAAATTGCTGCGGCTGCCTGCGAGGTACCTTTTGGATCGCCGATCTTATCCGTTTACATGCTGCTGGATTGTTATTGTTTCCCCCGAACTGTCGGTCGCATCTTTTACCTGTTTCATGTACGAGTATGAACAACAAAACATATACTTTGTATATATGCGCCAGTAAAAAAACATACACCAGCAGAAGCGGTATACCGAAATCAATGTGCAGTAAAGGCAGGAAACAGAACACGAAACAAGGAACCCGGCCTACGTTGAATTTCTTAGTCGAGAAGGGGGGCTGATCCACTACTCTGTAGTTCAGTAACACTCCATAATTTCTTATTCCCCTGTTCATGTCGGCGTTCCTAGGTTTCGTTTCCGCTTGAGGTACACTGCTGGACTGCTGCAAACGCAAATACCACCTACTGGTATAATACGTACACCTGCCTGCGAGTTTATCAACCAAGTGACTTGATGGTGTTGTATGGATGACCTCAGAGTATACTCGCACAATAGTCTACATGATTACAGCTTACAGCAGCACAGCGGTACGTGTACGCGTGACAGAGTTCTTTCCTGCCGTGTCCCTCATCCCCCTGGGAAACGTCCGGCCTTTTATTGTTTCTTATTGTATCGTTATCGTTCATTGCATTATCAAAATTATTATCGGAATACCGATTTTGTGGTTGGTTTCGATAATATCTGTTTTTTATCGAACGATATTTCGAAAGTTTGGATCGATACCCAACATTTTGTTTCTGTTGGTTTTTTTTTCTCCAGCTCGGCCAACCACACCCCCGGGAAGCCACGGCCTTTTTTCTTCTTTTTTTCCCCCTATTGTTTGTATCCATTTTTATTCGTTTTATCCCGTTTTCTCCCTTTCATATAATGTGTATGCCTCGCCTGGAAAATCCACTATTAATATAATGACATGGCATACGAATGTACGAGGAGCGACGTACTAGTACGTAAGTAGTACTTCTGTGGCGTAATTTTGCGACCACGTACGATAGGATTGAAGGATCGGGACAAACAACAACAGCAGTACGTGGTTTTGCTGGATGTTCAGGGGTAAAACGAACGGTTTAATGTGAAGAACACCTACGGACACTGGGTGTACTGATGAAGTTGGGTAGAAAGGATGATTTAATGTGAAGACAACAACAACAACAACAACAACAACAACAACAACCTACAACACTCACCATGATTTGCTATTAATGCTGCTGCTGTGTAACAACCAACAATCAAAAATCCGAAACACGAAAACTAAATGCAAAACAACACGAAAACACTTCATTAATAGTCATGATGAACGTCCCAATCAGTTACGCACTCAACGCAACGGGAGAGTAGAACAGCAGCAGAAGCGGGCGGAAGCATTGCGTCAAAACGCCTACTGCTGCGCTGCTGTACGAGTAACAGCGGGTGGGTCGCGGGAGAATCTCGTCTCTCAGCCCGAAATTGTGACACACTCGGTCGGTTTTTGAAAAATTATGGCGTGTTTTTCAGGACATGCTGGCGGATATATAGGCTGAAAACATGGATTATAATGCCAGCTCCTATGGCTGTTGCCGTGATGTGCTGAACATGAATGTCCACAGGTCGGAGAATCAGTTCAATATTGAGAATAAACAGAGACGAGTACCCAGCCGTGAAAAAGTCGTTACGATGGTGGCGATCGGGAGCTCGGACTGATACATACCCTCAATGCTACCTGGTTCTACTGCTGTAAATTACCGGGGAAGTGCTACCACTCTACCCCGAGAAAACCAGGAATAGTGTTTCCAGCGTGAATGTAAAAGGTGTGGACGAAGAGCAAACTCAAAAACATAAAACACGGAGGAGCCCACCTTGTTTGCCTCCGCGATGAGAGTAGTCGAGAGCAACAGGAGGGCTGTGAGACATACAAAGAAAACTAGTACTTGAGCTCTTCCCTCACGAAATATGACGGTAGCGACCATCCCTCCACGATGACCCCGCATACTCTCTCCTCGGCCTCGGCCTTCACCGCGCTTTCTCACAACGCACACCGCACGCCTGTCCGAGCAGCAGCGACGATAACATGCAGATTGTACGGGGCAATGTAAGCTCTCGTCGGAGACAAACAGAGACTGTAGTACCAATGAAACTTGTGAAGCAGCATATATTACGCGAGAGAGTATCGGTGCTCGCAGAGAAACGAAAGTTTTGAACTTTTTGTATTTGATCATTTCGTCGGAGGGAAATAATGAAATGAATTTGTAATCCTCCAGATATCGAAAACAATCGTAGAAAATATGGACGTCGACATCATAGCAATGAGCCAAAAAAGCTTCTCTGAAGTACATATCGCAGTGTGTGGTGTGTGTCCTTCATATTCAGCCGTTATTTCTGCCCGTCGACGTCCAGAACAACCAGTGTCCTTCACATTCAAACGTTTTTTCTACCCGTCGACGTCCAGTTGTTGTTGTTGTTGTTGTTGTTGTTGTTGTTGTCTTCACATTAAATCGTCCTTTCTACCCAACTTCATCAGTA
>JBBMHQ010098105.1:0-10122 GCA_037834295.1 Postelsia palmaeformis | reverse complement strand
TCTATGCCGGCCCTCTCCCCCCAACGCCCCCGGTCTGTCCTACCCTTAAAAGAGATACCCAGGGCGTTCTGCCAACTAATATTACATGGCAAAGATGGTCGACCAACATGAAGAACATAATGTATATATGCTGTACTTCTCCTGTCCTCTTCTGTAGATGTATCGCAAAGGTTTGCTTATCACCGTGCTGTGAAGCCTATTGGTCCATTTGCAGAGACAGTAGCTGCTGTTGGTCGAAGCATTCCTTGCTGTAATAGAAAAAGGTAAAAACAAGAGGGTGCCCATCGTTTCTCAGGTTTCTATTAATAGCGTCAAGATAATTTTACGTCACCCACTAAACCAGCTTTTCATTACCGCACACGTCCGACACATCAGATGGACCATTCCAGCTTTATCGCATTGATCTTTTAGAAGGATAAATCAGTGATCTGACCGATCTCGCTCATGTTGCCGGATCAGACCCGAAAAATCTGTATCATCTACGGTGGCACGTGTTTTCTGGGTCGGGTCTGCCCTAAAAGGCAAATCCTGCGCAACCTCTCACAACGGCAGATTAGCCACAACAGAATAACCACAAATCTGTTGATATGGCCCTAACGCACCCCCCCTACGGATGTGATACGGACACGCTTAGAACACTGGGCAGTATCGAAAACACGATCGTTATCCTACGAGAGAAATGGCGACCACAAAAGAAAATGCATAGAGAGTGTGAGCTAGGCAAAACGTTTTATGTAATAGGCACAAAACTCGTATATAACGCCCAAATGCTCGAGGTGTCTCCGAGTAGTAGGGGTGCGCCGTCTCCGTCCGAACAGGATGGGTCAGCGATTAAATTACCAAAGGAAACAACAAATCAGTACCCCGTCCCCCCCCTGTATCGTGGTTTGGCTTCGCAGATACTCTTTGGTGGATGTAGGGGGCCAGCGGAGCGAGCGTCGAAAGTGGATGCACTGCTTCGATGACGTCAAGGCTGTCATCTTCCTTGTGGGACTGAGTGGGTATCACCAGGTACGTTGGTGGTCGCTGACTTTTTCGCTTTGCTGGTTTCGTACTGGTCATAGTGGTAGCCGTTGTGGTGGTAGTGGTTGAGGTCGTCTTGGTCCTGGTCCTGGTGGTGGTGGTGATGGTGTTGGTTGTGGTACTGTTTGTGGTACTGTTTGTGTTGATGGTGGTGGTTGTGTCGGTGTTGGTGTTGGTGGAATTGGTTGTGTTGTTGGTGTTGGTGGTGTTGATCATGATGGTGGTGGTGTTTGGTGATGTTGGTGCTGGTATCGGTGTTGGTCTGGTGTTTATGGTATTGGCTGGAGCTGAAGTGGTGGGGGTTTCGTCGGTAGCAGCGGCGACAGTGCTGTTGGTGGAGTATTCATTGACAGACTTGATATCCCATCAACCCAGCTCAGGACTTCAGAGAAATGTGAATGGCGAATATTCGTAGTGCTTTTGGCATCGACCTCATGAGGCAGCCCGGGCTGCCGGTTCCACGCCCAGTGGTCGATAGAGCTTCCACACGTTGCTTGTCACGCTCGCAGTAATCACCTACCGTACACCACTATCACCCGTGTGATAACATGACGCATCCCCCCGGACAGATTTCAAAGCCAGTTTTCCCGGAAACGGATAGACTGTAAACGCCGAAGGAACCGTCTATGAGAAGATCTCAACGAGTTTTTTCAAACGTCACCCTTTGTTTTGTGTGTGCCCCCTGTCGTTCGGAGGCTTTCGGTTCAGAATCTCGTCCCGGTATGTGTTAGCTTCTCACGCGTGTGATACGGTAGTGTGAGATGGTAATGGTGTTGCTTCGCGCTTGCACTGCACAAGAAGTTTGGCCCTTGCACCTGGATCCCTAGAGGCATACGTCATCGACAATATCCAGTGCATATTGCCAATCTGCGGTCGCAATTCATACATCAGCAAGTGGGCATCCTTTACTACGGTATCAGGCACGTCTGTCAAAACAAGACACGCCCATCAATTTGCGCACGACCTGAACATACTGCACGCAGGTGTTGTTTGAGGACAGCTCGGTGAACCGAATGCAGGAGTCTCTGGCTCTGTTCGCGGAGGTGGCCGGAAACCCTGTGTTCGAGAAGACGCCAATGTTTGTGTTTCTCAACAAGAAGGACCTCTTCGAGGAAATGATAGCGACCAAGGCAAGGCTGATGGTGTTCGTGGTGTCGGTGGTGTGGGTAGCATGATCGTGGTAGTGTTGCTGTTGGTATCATCGGTGGTGTTTGTGTTGGTGCTGTTGATGGAGGTGGTGGAAATGGTATTGGTGTTGGTGTTGGTGGCGTTGGTGGTGTTGGTGATGGAGGTGGTAGGTGGTGGTGGTAGTTATAGTTGTGGTGGTTGTTGTTGCGGTGGCGGTGATGGTGGCGGTGGTGGTGACGATGCTGACGACCGGTTGACGACGATGATGATAGTGATGATGACGATGATAGTGGGAATTATTATAAAACAATCCAGGCGCAGGTAAACGCATGGCTGTATCCCTATGCAAGCGACCGGGTACCGCACACGCGACGCCAAAAACTGTTGAATGCCACAGACTGGACCGCGTTCTCTCTGTTTTGCACGCCTCTCATTTCGCCCCGTCCATCGTGTTCTTACAAACCACGCAAGCTCAATCAACCTGATGCGTCACTTTTTTTATCCCTGTTGTTTTATTGCGTGTAATATACGACAGAGCCTTAAGAAGTGCTTTCCGGAGTACGACGGGCCAGAAGGAGAGTCCATGCCGGCCTTGAAATACATCGAGCAAAAGTACAAGCAGGTGAGACAGGCGCTTTGGCATGTACAGCTGGCATTATATTCTACCAAAACGATGTTTTTCTCGTTGTCGTTGGCTTGTTTGCTGCGTTGTCATCAATACCCAGCACGTTGGCATTTCAATTGCGTACCTGGATCATTCTGCGATTATTTGAGTTTTCTCTATTGCACAGTCTGTGATCACAAACGTTGTACCAGATATTTCTCTAGCTAGGGTGAATAACCAGGACGGACACTTCTGATGTCGTCGGGGTAGAAAACACGGCATGATGTGAACACAGCAACAAGGACAACAACAATAATAATCAAGAAAATTACACATTGAATTGCACTTGCAAGAACTAACGCCACGCCCTCAGGGGTCGCTTTCGGAGCTCGCTAACTCCCTCCCCGACGCGCAGGTCATAACAAGATTAAACTCGATAAATCACGAGAAATATATCAACCAAGTAACTAACCCATACACTCCCAATCAGCGATTCGTACTATCAGCGCTACTGTCTGCTCGCGTGCTCCAGCACTCTGCCAGCCCCGTCCGATGCTGTGTCAACCTGGCATCACCACTGACACAATGACTCAAACCACGCCACGTTGCTGCTAACACGGGCAAATATTCAGACACACCCAGAATATGAGCCAACACGCCTCAATATTTATATATTACAACCAACCACGCCTCATTCTTCGTTCGGTTCTCGATCTCAAATAGTGAAGGGCTTCACGAGTCATGAGCCGATCCGCGGGTCGGGTGAATATGTTTTAAAAATATTACGGGTCGGGTCGGGTCCGGTCAGGAGGTTTTCAAACACTCACGGGTCGGGTCGTGTCGCACTTACCCGACTCGATCCGGCCTGACCCGCGAGGTTTGGCCCGAAGTGTGTGACAATACCTCATGCTTTCTCCTTTCTGTACCTTGAAGCACTGGCAGCTGTTGAAGATCCCGACATCATCTCCTGAAAAATGAATATATCCTTTTAATAGTAATTCAAGACGCGCATGGATTAATTTCATCTCATATCCAAAAGCTACAATGCTTGGATTGGGTAGGCGGTCGGTTAACCTTTTACCAGTGTAGCCCAACGGACTAAGACCTAACAAATGGCGTCGTCGGCAGGACAAGGGTCGTTGGTCGTGAGTTCGAATCTCACGCCCACCACGAAAGCGCTTTTAAAAGAAATGTGAATTTGCTCATGTCGAGAATCTGAAAACAGTTATGTTATAACATCGCGTCGTATGTATAATTTGGGATCAATGAGGCCTCCTGCTGCAACCAGCCGGGGACTCTCACCCAGGGTTACTACTCCCGCGTTGATTGTCTGCCAATCAACGCGGCATCTCGTCGCAGAGAGTAGCTACCCCGGTAAAATAAACAATAACAAAACCGATGTCGTTGTCGACGGTACACCTCGCTACCAACGACGGGCGGGCGGGATGGTCTGTTTTTTCCTAGCCTCTTTCCACTTTGTCGTGCTGTTGTAGAGCTGCCATATCGCTCATGGAGTGATACTCAATCACTGCCTCGCCATACAACAATGAGGCTTTCCCGAAAAGGGATCCACCCTGCTGGCGTCCCCTCTTTACTATTCCAGATTACTGTTGTAACATCGCGTCGTGCGTTAATCCCTACCAGGTATATAGTTTGGGATCAATGAGGCCTCCTTCTGCTGCGGCATGAGATAACACCTACACTTGTTGACCCTCCTCTCATCTCAATGTCGTCGCTTGTTTCATGCGTATCCCTTTGTCGGGTGCCTTACACTTCTTATTGTCTTCAAACTTATAACCTAGTTGATTAGGGGCTTTGCTACCGTCGGTTGTCCCGTAGAAAGGTCGTGTACAACTTCCCATACCCCTCCGACGGTGATACGCCGCTGGGGTATGCGATTGCGGTGTGATACATCCGGAACGCGTTCTCCTGGTTGTCGGCACACAGTGTTGTGGCGTGTATCCGTGCGGTTCTTTCGGAACCGACACACGCTCATATCGTGCTTGAGGGGTGATAAGGACGGAGCTTTTATGTAGGTGGTCTCCCACACTGTGTTTTCTCAGATCCCGCAGCCCGCAACCCACCGTAGTTTCCCTACGCTTTCGCCTAACGCATCACGCATAACGTCTACCACGGTCGGCATGTTTTCACGTTTCGCTCTGTCCTCGCCCCCCGTCCCATTTTTTCCCCGAAATACTTCTGGATTCCCGAAAATTGAAACCGCGTGTTGGTGGCACGTCGACCCGTACATACTTGTACGTCCGGTCCATTCCGGGGGGAAGAATGTTATATGGCTTAGATTGGGTAAGCGATCGATCAACCTTTGACCAGTAGCCCAACGGACTGAAGCCTTATCACAAAGTTAAGAGACATGTGCAGATTTCATTCAGATCCTGTAGGCCAGACTGACTATAAAACGTGCCTATGGTGCAGGCGCGTCCAGATTACTCAGATCCTGTACCAAGGTACGCTCGGTGGAGAAAAAAATGTGCCGGTGGTGCAGGCTCGTGAAAATGATGAAGCATGTGCGGGTCGTTTAAATACTGTATGTCAGCACCGTGGAATGTTTCGCAGATGGTAGAGGCCCGTGAAGATGACCCGTGTCTATATGATCTGAACCGTGATATGATCTGCAGTGATCTGCAGTGATCTGATATGATATGATCTGTTCAGCGTGTGAAATACTGCTGTTGCCCGCGTTGTGTATATTGCGCACAGGCTATGCTGGACAAGGTGCCGGGGAAGGACGTGACCGTGCACGTGATCGCTGCCAGAGTAAGAATGGACATGAAGGTGAGTTTCTGAGGCGTTTATTTTCACCACGACGTGCTCATATTTCCCAGCTCAACTCGCATGATGTTTTACGATACATAGACACAAGTGAGCTTTGGTACCAGGCGGTCGGTGCAACTGGGCTAGCGTTTAGGTACGACTTTATTGTAGGTGCGACTGGACTCGCGTTTGACCCCAGAAGCTGACAGGAGGCGACGTACGCAACACGACCAGCCCGAGCTGGGGAGATTCATATCCAGACGGCAGCGGGCGACGTACGCTGCGACAACTATTAATAGCCCGAAAAGCTGACGGCAAACGACCAAACACTTACGACGGGCATGCAGCATTCCGTCAGCTGACAGCTTAGACAGCTCCCACCAAGATGAGATCTGTGGTCTTCTTGCAGGTGCTTGCTGTTTGTTACACACGGCGATTGCATACACCTTTGCCTTCGTGCAGTAGCTACCCACGGCTGCTATTTGTTGCTGGGGTCTGGCTGTCCGCCGCTGGAGTGCTATGGTCGCGTGCAACAGGAGGGGTCGTGCTCCAATTCTTCTGCGGCTATTGCCTTGACCTTAAGGGAGCTATGAACCTCGCCCATAAACTGTTTTCGAGAACAGCTACTGCAGCATAAAAATACAACTCGATGAATAGCCAACAACGTATATATGACGGAGGGAAGTGGTAATAAAGGACCAACTATTCTTGGTAAAAATACTGGAATATATACGTTTTTGTCTATAAATATATGATGGGTCCTTGTTACTATCGTCCCGTGTAATAGATACCTGGTAGATATTTCGCGAATATTATTAAAAACCAAGGGATATGCCAACGATATTAGCTTGAGCGTCTATTAATAGCTAGATCAACAAGAAATATTTGCCTTGGGAGGCAACAATATTTATCTCGGGAGGCAAAATGTGCTACCTCGATCGTACCGCGAGTGTGAAATCGCCCGATTCCGAGAAAGCAGCACAAAGTAAGCTTCGGAGCCATATACACCCTCTCTACGGACGATGTTCAGTTGTGTTGTATTTCTCGTTCCGGGTGGAATGGTTTAGCTGACGTTTCAGGCTGGCCTAAACTAAACATAAGGTACGTTTCGATGGTCGCAATACGCACAAAGTTTCCATCTACCTCCGATCAGACTGATACTGGTTCTGGTTCAAACAAAAACTAGTCGATCGTAACAATAACGTTATTTGCTGCAAGTATTATTGACTCTATTCAGAATATGTCCGTACGGGCCCAAGGGTCGATGTTCCTCCTTTTCCGCAGTAGTTCTGACGCGATAAAAGCACGCATTGCACAGAGCAGAACAGTTCACCATCACACCTAATACCTATGCCAACTCCACAGCAGCAACAGCAGTACTGCGGCAATCCGCCCCGTGTGACATGAATATACGGCATTAATGACGCCATACGAAAACATCAGCAATGTTGGCGACGGTCGAAAGCAAGCAAACACTGCACAGCAACAACACAAGCGACACCAACAAGGCTCAGCACCAAGCATTGGTATTAATAGTGAGCTCACGCGAGTCCCGCACTACCCGGATGAAAATGAGTCTCCCGGGCGGCTATCTCCACCGCACCTGCCCTTCTCGGAACTTAAGTCGGGTGTGTCAACATGCTCACGCGCCAGTCAGTGGTAAGAGCAGCACGGCAGCCGGCTCTGGTGCTGCAACGGGGGCGGCGGGGTGAATTGACACACAACACGTATTCTTGAAGTAGAGGTCTTGTAAGCTCAAGCTCTATTTTTTCTAACCCGCCGGAGGATTCTATAAAAATATGAAATGCGTCAGCTAAGTTCGACTGATTATATACTAGTTTCAATTTTTAACAAAACGGTCCAGGGGGGTAAAGACTGGTGCTGTTTCGAGAAACATACCTGGTCTCAAACAATGATTTATTTTTCGTATAATTAATGCAGGTTCTTTTTTCGGTCACGTTTTACTTGATCTTATTGTGCATCCCCTGTCCAGCGCTAAAAAAAACACTTGTCGGGAGCCGTTTTGGTCCCCGTGCACCCTAAGCTGCTCCTATAATATACTGTTATACTGTTATACTGTTCTTGCTGCGACTACTTCTAGTAATAGTACTATTAATATATAGAGCATATAATCTTTGGCGCGCCTTTTCGCTACACTATACTCGTACCTACCTGGTGCATAAATGCCTGGGACTTTTCGTAGTAGCATATAATGAGTGAGTTATTGCTCAGTGGTGGCTGTCTCTTGAGTCACCCTCTGAGAACCTAGACAGCTAGACTTGAGAACCGTACGTAACTTTCTTTGTGCAGCTGAGTTTGGACATTTTAAAATCACCTTCTTCTATACCTTGAAGGATCGATGAACACCTGATGACTCCTTACGAATACGTAGTGCACGTAATGACTTTATTTCGTCTAATCGTTACGTCTCACTCTGAAGGGAATCGCACACGCACTACATACCCTGGTATGTCGAAAACTCGATACTTTTTACGTGTTATACTGAAACTTCGATACAATTTTCAGCACAAATCGATACTGTTTTAGTTCTACACCAACAACATATTAACCACTTTCCTCGTTCTTTCAACCATTGTTGTTGCCGTTTTAGATCGCTTTTGGGGAGGTGAAGGACGACGTACGACGCGCGTTCGAGCCCAAGGTCGGGGGAGGGCCCAAAATTTTGGGCTTCCGGATGCCCACACCGAAAGAGGCAATACAAAGGCTCAAGATCAGATCCCAACGGCGATAATCTTGCTCTCGGAACAACTAACAGCAGCAATTGATTGTTTCGTTTGTTCGTTTTGGCTGGGGCTGGTGGGGTTGCTGCTCCTGCGTCAGCAGTATAGTCTACCGGGGATCGGGAGACTTGGGGAGAGGTAGTCATACATATATTCATATTGTTCATGTTGTACAGCAAGCAACGTAGATCATCACCAGATATATTATTTCCTTTTGTTTCGGGGGCGTCGGGGGCAAGTAAGTGGTAATAATGGTATTATTAGCGGGCAGAAATAAGAGAGAGAGAGAGAGAGAGAATAACCGTTGAGGGAGGGAGAGACGGCCGTTGGGAGAGAGTCGTTTCCACGTTTTTTTACTGGTAGGCTTGACGTTGAGAAAGAGCGTACCAGTCAGGTCAGTGCCGTGTGTAGACGTTGTCGATATCAGCAGGCTTTTTTAAAACGGAGGAGGGGGGATTGGAAGGATATACGAGGGGGATTTGCCCCTTGGCGGGCTCGCATGAAGATCGGGCGCAGTATATATGCACGTAGGCCACAGCTTCCAGCAGTGTTCTTCTTCACCTCTATCAGGATGATGAACTTCACGAGCGATATCATTATTTTTATGACCACTTGTATGTGCACTTGCTGCATGGTCACTTTATTGGCACAGAAAGGGACGATTGTGATTTTTATCACGTGCGTGCATGATGAATACCTGGTACCGATCAAGGGAAATGCGTAAGATAATCGGAAAAATGGGAACGGAGCCTAAAATGAGAATGGATGGGTTTTTAGAGAAAGCAAACCAGTTGTTGTGTACCTGGTACAACTCCAAGAAAAAAAAGTTGACAGTCCTATGAGGCTGTACAGCAGCCCTCGTCGCTCAGGCTGGAAGTCCTCGGCATCGCCGCGGTAGCCAGCATTAAAAGAAATCACAACAGAGCCAGCGTATATCGCTTTTGGCGCCCACCCGGAGGCACGAGGTGGAGCATGACCGTCCTGACGAGCTCCTCTCACAGATAGGTCTGGCCAAGGGGTTTCGCAGGATCATTTTGGCTCTCTGATACACCACATGGTTCTGGAGATACGGCTCGGGTATCATTTTTCCGTCATCACACGAGGCAGTCGTCAATGACTGCGTGTACTACACCGATGGAGAACAGTCGGGATCAGATCCCTGGATACACACTGTGCAAGACTAACCACCGCCCGTTCGAGTCTCACGACGAGCCGTTCAATGACAGCCATGCGCAGAGCCTATACGGGCACGATTGCCAGAGTGTGGCTGCGCGCTTTCGCGGCACGAAACATCATCTACCTCACAAAGCCCCGTTGAACTCGCCCTCCCAAATGAGGAGCCCAAAACAGATTATGGGCGACCGTCACCATGCACACACATGGACGACGTGCTCGTTCTCCTCCCTCTATCTGGCAGCAACCATCGCCTCGAGTTGGGTGAAAAGCAACCAGGCGTTACTCTGATAGCGCAGGTTGCCTCAAATGTTTCCAGACATCTGGTACCTGGTATACGCCAGGGAAGCAACGATGTTCCCTGTCTGACTGCACGAATCGCCACACTATAAATAATCCCTAATTTCTTCAAATAAATGACCGCGCGGATCGTTAACATATGCCATATCCAGATTTGTCCTAAACGTATACCTGGTACCAGGTACACCAGGTATTATATGTATGGATATATAGACAGCAGGTGTTAGTCCCGGTAGACCAGTGGTCAGCTTCAAGGACCATTGGTATTGGTACCCAAGTTCAAATCCCACCGTGGTGAGACTTCATTTGAAAAAAATAAAAAGGTACCAATTGCTGAGAGCGCCTTCGTTGCGTGGGCAGGCAGAATTCGACGCAAGTCGA
>JBBMHQ010098083.1:0-10123 GCA_037834295.1 Postelsia palmaeformis | reverse complement strand
AAAACGGTACCCTGGTTGTCTAGCTCACGTAGTGAGCGGCATGTTTTACAGTGCCGTTGCCAAACGACGCCAACCCACTGGGGGTTATTTACCGGGGGGGGGGGGAGACAGGGGAGACACTGTGGCTACGGCTTGTCCGGAAGGTACAGCAGTCGGGTGCAAAACCTTCTCCTTGCGATTTGAGCTGGAAAAAAAGGTGATGATGACGAGATACGCATATGAATCAGCGATAAAATATGTCGAGATCGATCAAGGCGTATATTATATAGGAACTCTTCGCGTGTGTCGCGACACGCTCTATAGGGATGCGAGACGCGATATATACCATGGAGTAAACACGGGCCCTTAACGTATGTATATCTGGATAAACACGGTTTGAGCATTTTTCGAACTGGACCAACCGGTCCTGAACTAGTATCCCGGTTGTTGATTGGCCTAAATTTTAAAAATCCAAATTTTAGACCAATCATATCTAGTAAAAATGTCGAGCCTAAAGTCAAGTATTCCCCGGTTGACCGGTTGACACCGGTTGCTGGTCCGGTTGCTGATTGGTCGAACAAATATGGAAGGCTTTTGCTTTTCAAGTGTTATATGAAGGAAGTTTGATTTATTTTCAATGTTTTCAATGACTTCGAATTCGTCAAGATATGAACTACTCGAAATTTAAAAAGAACATATCGTTTTTCAAGATACCTATAATAGGGGCAATACTACTTCTTTGTTGACAGTATTTTCTTACAAATCCTTGTCGAGAAGCATTGACCTCACCGAAACCCTGGTTACTGAAAACATTAAGAATCGTATCGGGGTTGAGTTCGAGTGGAGATATAATATGGTGTCAGTCATTGGTTTTCTTAACGCCGATGTTACTTCAGAAGAAATACGTGGACCTATCCGAATCTTCTCTTGATTCGACATCGGGATCAACGAGTCTTGGGTGGTTCCCGAAAATCTACTCCGAGGAGAGGGATTCATCTGTGGAAAAAGCAAATAAATGATTACTACGAAGACATCGGATAAGATTATAACATAACATATTCTCCGAGTATTGGTGTAATTTCACCGCGAGACCGGTTGACGACCGGTACATGCATGTTTCCTCTTCTTTTCAGTGATCCTATCACTTTGACTTATTTGGGATACGACTTCTATTCATCTCTAAAGCGTTGAAACACCAACTTCGTTGATGGATTTAGCTATGCAGTTGAAGCAACCTGTTTCTACGGATAAGATAATTATTTCATATTTTTGAGGGACCGTCTCAATTTGTAGATGAAGACTTGAACCAGGTGTCACAAGTAGAAGCGCCTGTTTCATTCCTCATATTCCATTCCGTTCACAACAAGGACGGAGAAGCTTTCGGCGTGATAGGAAACGCATTCCAACCAAGAGGTTTTATGTCCGAGATAACTTCATCGTTTGGCGAGATAGTAGAAGGTATGAACGTTTACTGAGTATGTGTTTAGGAAGACTAATTTGCTCAAGCCACGGGAGAGATACGTTACGAGTTACTTTTCGACTTGAACACTTTGAAAGAGTCCAACTTTTTTTCGGTACTTGATACGGAGAACGTGAAGTCAAACGGTAAGAGGTCTCACACGTCTAAAAAGTGATGTCGGAAACAGTGTTTCGGGTACCCTAGAATTGTTAATAATAATGACATCTAAATACCTTCTCAGACCCTCGATCGTATTATATAGTTTTAGTTATAGGTATTGTTTCCACGTTGTTGTTGTGGTATTGTATACCTGGTACCCATTATCGTGTAGAAAATGCTTCACATGTAAACAAAAAGCTTTCGAATTCGAAATCGAAGTTTATAGCTGAAATATCGCACGAATTACGAACCCCATTGAACGGTATAATGGGAAGGACCGATATTTTCGGGTACGAAAGGTTGACCGCTGATGGTGTCGAGTGTCTGGGCGATTTGAACACGTACATGTGGGGTTTTACTTTTGGGCATCGTGTCTCAAGTATTGGATACGTCAAATATAGAGGCGGGAAGGTAACATAAAAATATACGCGAGGAAGACGTGAGGGAAGTCGTCAAGAAGACGATGAGGGTAATGAAATTTTATAGATCGTTGCAAGAAACCAACGGTATGGAACTTGTTCTTCGCATTGACCGAAACGCCCCTCACGACATAATTTCCGATTATCCAAAACAGGTGAAATCATAATGAATTTTGTAGGGAATGCAATGAAATTCAACAAAAAGATAAAATGACGCTCAGCATTTATTGCGATTCACAACCCCAATGCCTAAAGTCGAAGATGAAAACCACGACAAGAAACATAAATTCCACAACTTTTTGGATATACACGAAGGGGAAGAATTTCGATACTTGAAGATAATTGTACGGGATACGGCGAGGGGCATTTCACCGCAAGGTATGATAAACATTTTCCAACCATTTTCTCAGATACAATTGGGGAGGGATTATGATGGTGGGACGAGACTGGGTGTGATTATATGTAAAACGTTTGCGGAGGAGATGGGGGAAGGTATTGAATGTGAAAGTGAATCCGGGATAGGTACCACACATTTACGACATGGGTTCAGGCAAAGTATATTCCTAGGGATTATTTGTACGTCGACGGGAATTTTGATCAAAAATGGGTCATAGCAGGAACAGTCGGAAACGACGTAGTTTCAATAAACGACCAAGACGCTAATGTTTTGGTGGTTGATGACGTTCCCATAAACTTGCGAGTTATGGTCAAGCTCTTGAACACGATGGGGATTCTTTTGATACCGCGACGAGTGGAGAAAAGGCTATCGAAAAATGCGAGTTGAAAGGTATGATGATATTTATGGATTATTTGATGACAGGGATGAACGGCGTAGATGCCGGTCAAGAGATAAAGTGCGGAGAACAGAATAAGAACTCGAATGTAACTATTCTTACGGCCAACGAATACGGCAACGATATACGGAATGCTGGGTTCGGGTTTTTACGGAAGCCAATGAACAGGGATTCTTTTAAAATATTGAAAAAAAAGAAGATTTATTTTTAAAAAACTCTAGACAAAAAATAGGAATCATTTTTACGGATGTTTCCACTTTTGTCATTATTCCACAGTTCCCGGAGTGTCTGAAATATGCCAAAGAAGTTGTTTCTCCCTTACGGGTTTCATAAGAGACGTTCATTCTATGACTCCTTGTATGACATATGTGAGCATTATGGCAAAGGAGATGGAAGACTTCACGTCTCATAACGACTTTGTCTATAAACTACGTTCTTTGCCGAAGCGAGAACGATCTAGTTTGTTGATTTCTTTAGAGTCCACAAGTACCATGAGAGATCTAGGATTGAGAGGGAGAAGTTGCCCAGAGACGACAAGATTGTTGATTCTATGTGGGAGCGTCATAAGGATATCATATTGGTGTTCACCAAGGGTTCTGGGGTGGTTGGAGAAACCGTCATAGACAATATATATGTTGAGGGAATCCATGGCGGTTTCAAACGCCATGGTTGGTTCGGTTATCATTTTTTTATTAGTTTGTGTATACATGGACGTTTTTCCCATGATAGTTTATTCATAGGGTTTATCCAAGGTTTACAGAAGGTTTTATAAGAGTGTTAATATATACTGGCGATGATTAATACCGGTACGTACTTGTACACATAATAATGAATTCATTCAGAGTTTCGAGCATGGACATGGTAAAATAAATCTTGCGTACTACTGCTGTATCGTGGATTCTGTGGAAGTTGTTGATGTATCTAATGGAAACGATGACAACAATGAAATCAATGAGACTACATTTGACTTGGTTCATGTCGAGAAGACACAGATTGGTACGAGTATCAAGGAAACCGCGGTAGATGAAAGTAGGAAAGAGACCGCAGACAGGGTAGCAAGGTACCAGGCCGACTATTAATAGCAGGTGGAACCTTTCTATACTACTCGTACCGCCAACTGCTGCGGCTGCTCAGAATGTGATGTCTTAGTACCTTGATTTTTCCGTGAATTTCTGGCTTTTATTCCTGTTTTTTCCCCCTCTTATCCTTATGAAAGAAGTCTTGCATTGCGGGTGGGTGACGAGTTTGTTTTACCCTCTCAGTCTTGTTTTCGGTACTACTGTTTCCTCCGGAATGTTTTCCCCTTTTTTGCTCTTTCTTTATTTCCTCCTTGCATGTATGTATGTCCATTTTGGCTCATGCTCGGGGTTCGTTTCTATCTTCCGAGCTGTCGCTCCCTTTCTTTAATTTATGTTTATTTCGTTTCTGTTTCTTTCGTTGTTTCTCTCTTTACGATGTATTTTGGTTGCTGGCGTATGTGTGTATGTTGTGCTTGTCGTACCCGGTGCGAGGGCATGGTATGGCGTAGGCTAATGCATTACGATGTGTTATCTCTGTGTCGTAGTTTGTGATCACAGAGCTTGTATCTCTCAAGGGTGTGAAGAATCAGCACGGACACTGGGAATGCTAGACGTCGACGAGTAGAAGAACAGCAGTTTCATGTGAAGAACACACACACGCGATGAAGACCAAGGCCTTCAATCTTATGGAAAAAGTGATCGATTTCTTTGGAGAATCCGGAATAATAAATGAAAAACCGATACATTATGTCTCTATAGAACAGCAACTCTCCCGGGCCATCAAAAATTATTGCATACTAGCATAATATGTAACTGGTATGTCATAATGTCCTACTTTCATACGGAAAAATGTATCAGCATGAACAATTGTCACTTCAGTGTTTTGTCTCCCAAGAACAAGTTCACAGCTGTACGTCAAGCTTTCAAAACTTGCGACTTCTTGGAAGAATTCGATTTCGGAGTTTATGGGAGTAGGGATGTCAAGAAATTATCCGTCAAAGTGTCTCGGAAAATACTCCAAGAATATAAAGTGGATGTTGGCCTGGAAGCCCTTAACAAGTACAGGCCCAAACTGGACGATGTGTGCGACGTTTTCCTACAGAGGTTTGCAGTATTTTTGGACGGAGAACGTTCGGGTAATCCTATGAGAAGTCGTCCTAGGTATAAGAACTCTTGTCCGAAGAACTCTTGTCCTCAGAACTCCTAAGAACTCCTAATAACTATTTCTGCTGCTGAGGATAAAATTGATTAAGAATATCGACAAAAAAGTACTTACGAGGTAATCGTTCCGTCCGATTTGTATTTGGAGCAACAAGTAAATGTCAGGTGCGAGACATTGTTTAGGCGGTGGAATGTTTGTGAATGATGCTGGTTGAATATTATGGATATTCGATTCAACCTGGGATACTTGCCCTCGAGTAACTTGCTACACACTGGTCTCTTCATTTTCTTCCATGCCGAGCTTTTTTTTTTAGTCTATCCGGTTGAAGTAGCGGTGTTGGTTTTGACGAGAACGAGAAGCCAGTTCCGAAGGCCTTTTCAAGACCCATACTCTCATTGATGACATTATACATTCAAATGTTGTAAATTATATCTTAAAATAACAATATTTTGAAGAACTATATATTTTTTGACAAGGTGGCAAGTATCTCAAAATAATTTGTTAGAAACTGTCACTCACCCTCTCACAATCACTGCACATTTTTTCTTATTTAGTTGTTGACTGGTTATTTCGAATTTTAGAACTCGGAATCACGGAAGATTTCATGGACTTTTCTTCCAATAGTTCATTGGTTGATTTCCCAACAGGAGTTTTCTCTTTCTACAAGAAGAGAAGACTCTCTTCCGACGAATAGGTTTAGCAAAAGTGGGTTTAGCGATCTGGGAGAGAGGATCCTTAGGGATGATTTTGACTTGAAAAATGGTCGGCGTGGTCTGTACCCCTGCCTTTATAAAACGGACAGCGGGGTGTACCGGTAGTCACATAGACATCGAAAAGTATGGCATTTAAATTCTTATGGGCAGGAGGGAAAAGGTGACAAGGGAGGCTAATTGTTTCTGGACGAAGCTGCGCATTCTATCCTCTTCGGAATCCTCGAGGAATTGCCTACAAGGCTAGATGGAGGTCGAATTTCTGTCGGGGTTTCTCTCTCCAGATCGGTGATTACCGATATGAAACAAATGGAATTTTCTGCCATCGTTATCAACGTTAGTAGTACTGTAGCCGAATGGAAAACCTCGGGGAGGGACGACACTCCATCCTGCGCTGCCTCGCGTCGTCGGGCCGTACCGCAACTACTGTCCGGGTCGATGAAAAAACGCCTGGGGTATCTCCCATTGTCATGGCACCCACAGCGCACGCACTTGATTGACGTTGATGATCCCTTCCTCCCCCCTCTATTTTTATTTTCTCCTGTGCCGTCTGAATATCGCTCCGTATGGCTTAATGGTGACGCTTCAGTACAATCTCATCAAAGAAATGCCCGACAAGTTCGACGAGATGATCCTACGGTGGCATAAAGCTTGCGAGGAGGAAGTGGTATCAAATTACATGCCGGATGACCCAAAAGCTATCAAGGTGAGGACGACCCTCCCCCCCCCCGAGGCGTGTTTTACGAGAGAGGGGCTGCAACCAGGGGTCTTCAGCACTTTTCGGCCAACATATTCCCGACCGACCGGACTCCTTAACCCAATCTATGTGAAATAACAGCCGTGCGTTTTACAATATTACGGTGGACCATATCAAATAGGACCAAATATTGTTGGTAAAAATAGATAAATATATAGGTTTTTGTGTGCACCATAGGTCCTATTTACCATGGTCCCCCGTGATAGTATTCGCGATTTTTACTTCCTATTGTTACGGGGGGCCATAGTAAATAGGAATAAAATATTTTCAGTGAAATTAGGGAGATATATAGGTTTTTTTGTTCACGGTAGGCCCTATTTACTATGGCCCACCATGGTAGGGGTTGCCCTTTTAGCCGTTCACATTATCAGTTTTTGGGTGACTCACTAGCAATGGCCTGATAGGGCTAATGACTTACCACAGTATTGCGGGGGACCAAATTATTGAATAGGACCTACAGTACACACAAACACCTGGTATTTATTTTGCTTTTTTTACTATTGAATAGCAGTACCTGGTCCTGCTCACAATGGTCCCCCATTATGATGGCTCGCCAATAAAAGTTATAATGGCTTATACTTACGAACGGCACCAATGGCTTGCTAGTATAGCTGTAATGCCTGACCCATAGTACTACAGAAGTGACTTGCTAATATTATCACAGCAATGACTTACTACAAGTACCTCACGACTTGCTAATAATGTGGAGATCCTCAAGTGAAGGAAGACCCTCATAAATATTTTCAGGCGCTGCCTCTACCATAACACGGCCCCCCCTCCTCTAGTCGCCGGAACCCACTACCGTATAGCACCCTCGGCTCCGGCTATGTGCAGCTGCATCCTGCACCAAAGTTTGTGCAGGGCGTGTGTCATCAATTTCAACCTTGCACGTGGACCCAAAACCAATCCAACCCCAGGCCTGACCCTAGCCCTAACCATTTGGGGGGCTCGAGGTCGGTGGGGGCAGTGACGCTGTTCCACCGCGTTCTTTGGTGGCGTTTTTCCAAACAAACGACGGGCGGCCAAAAGACCCGCCTTGACCTATAAGAATTGCACCCTGCAAAACGTTTTGAGCAGGATGCAGCTGCACATAGGTCGAGTCCCCCCCTTCAATTAATTGACGCTACCATCAACATGCAGAGAAGCCCGCCTCAAAATCGGTCCTTAGTAGGATGCAGCTCACCCTCCATGCGACTTGCCCAACATCTCACGGCTTGGTGCAAGAAATGTCTGTCTGGTCGGTGAAAAACCCGACATGCTCCGTCCCGACATGGTACAGGTGCGAGGGTCTATGGTCCTACGACTACGGCCATGCATGATAGTGAGTACACACCCCCCCTGTTACGGCGCTTCGCGCTTGGTGCAAGTAGTGTCTGCCTGGTCGGTGAAAACCAGACATGCTCCGTCCCGGCATTGTAAGGATGCGAGAATCTATAATCATGCGACTATGCCCATACCATAATATATCGAGTGAACCCTCCCCGCCTCCGTCCCCCGTACGAATTTTTCCGAGCTGGGTTTCTCGACGACAGGTAGAGAGCAAACAAAGCCTACCTGGTACATATGTATACGGAAAGCTAACTTCGGAAGTCTTTCCAGGGCCGGTTTTTTTGTGTTGTGCGTGCTGCCCTACCATCGTTTCGGACAAAATCGGCTCGAACGATTATCCAAGGGGGGGTACTCGATCGATAGGAAAGATTTTATCGATCTCATGCATGGCCGAAGTCGTATAACCATAGACCCTCGCACCCTTACAATGCCGGGACGAAGGAGCACGTCGGGTTTGCAACGGGGGGGGGGCGTGATATATCCTCCGTGTGATAGATACAGCACCTCCCCAACGGGGTGGCTGGCACGCTCCAACCCACTTTTGTTCTTGACCGCCGCTCTTTTTTCGCTGGGAGCTGCGAGCTGCGAGTATCGTCCTTATGTGGCAAATGATTGCCTGCCTGAAGGCTAGGGTTTCCACCCGCTTTTCTGTCAACCCGCAACAGGAGTTCCAGCTGTTGTCTTTGTGTCTACTTTCGGCCGCTTGAGCTTTTGCCCCGTTGGCGCAACACTCTTTTCGTGCAGATTATACCGTACACCTCTGGCGCTGATATGTATGTACCCCCCCCCCCCCTTGTCCGTGCTCCAAACACGCCCCCTCAGATGTGGGGGAAATACAACAACTGGATGGTGGCCTGGCGGTAGATCAGCGCGCGTCGCGACTTCAGTAAAAGTCACGTGGACTGCACGGCACAACACAGCACGGCACCTCGAGTGCTGCAGCAGCTGGCGCGGCTTTGCTGACCTTTCGACGTACTCCTTTCAGTATTTTATTCCGACTATACCGACGAGCCGTCGTGCGTCCTTTGGCGGGGAACGTTTGCAGTACTTCCAAAGCTAGCGCGAGACGCACGCACACAACAACGATGTTGGTGACGTTGCGCTGGGGCAGGGGGTCGGGGGGTGAGAGGGACATGATCTGTGAAATGGAGGAAAACGTTGACGGAACGTTTCGTTGGTGTCAGTCGACGCCAATCCAAATATATGTAATATGTACGCGTATCGGTACAAAAGGGTTTACTACTGTAAAAGCTAGCTTTAGGTTTGATTGTGTTGTATGGATACGTGCCCTACAAGGCCGGACAGTAGTAGTCGCAGTAGTAACTGCAGGAGGTGCCTATAGCATGTTATAGCTTGTATACGACCACCCGCCTTTGGGGTCGATTGCGCCCGGATGCAGGGCAGCTTGGGGTTTGCGTTTTATTTATTTGAACGGGGTATGTTTGTGGTCACCTCGGCTCGGTCGCTTGCTCAGTTTATTTTTCAAGTTGTATGGAAAATTAAGGCGTGATGCTCGCTTCGTATCGTGGAATGCTTGCAATATCATGGGGTGGTAGAGGAGGTGGGTAAGATACCGCAAATCGCGGCTCAGACTTCGGCTCGTGATTTGAAGATACCCGCGGTCCGCCCCGCTAGAGTTGGCCCCACCCGCAAAGACCGCTGGATTCGAAATATTGGATGTTTTCAATTTTGAAAAGATCCCGAACCGTGACGTAAAACGTTTTGGTTTTCGTTTTTAGAACTGAAACGTCGCGGATCGTGATATTTCGTTTCGCCAAAAAGTAACGAGTGGTACTTTATTCGTTTGTTAGGAACAGGCGTGTCGAACTGTCGTGGCCAAGCACCAGATTGTTTTACGCGGCGTGAGAGAGAGGATAATATCATCGAGGAAAAAAAGTGATGGAGAAGAATACGAAGAGAGAAAATGGAGAGCTGTGGTCGTTCAGTCGCCGCGTGCTCTGGGGATGAAGGATGTCGTAACGGCATCCTTCCTGTGTGCCTCCGCTGTTCCCGATACTGAGGGCCTAGGAAAAAGAGGAGAGCTTCCATCATCATCAGTCAATACAATACTGACACACTCAACCCAGGGATGTAAAGAGCGACCTAAAAAACGAAGTGTGGTCTCGTCAACCTTTAGCCCCTTGACGTACTTTCTATGGGGGGGGGGGAGGGGGACAATGCCAAAACAAATGACACGAACAACGCGACGCGATTGCGGCGGGGTCCATCGCTGGACACGGAAGAAATAGTAGTAGCAGCAGTAGTAGTAGTAGTAGTAGTAGTAGTAGCAGTAGTAGTAGTAGTAGTAGTAGTAGTAGTAGTAGTAGTAGTAGTAG